>CM077102.1:1846495-1884986 GCA_039619505.1 Cimex hemipterus
GATTAACAACATGAAGCTGACACGTCAGTTATCGAAAATAGAGGAGCACAGGTCAAGGCGTAGAAGGCTTTGTGGCCCCTTCTTTTATCCCTATCCCTATGGAGCCGAGAAATGACACCTTCAATTAAATAAGATCAAACAATCTTTCTCTACATGCTGAACAAATACACGGGCTTTGGCCCAAAAGTTAATGCCCGTGTCAATCTTGTACGGCTCATTCTTAATCATGTGAAGATGACCCTCCTTCTACGTCCTGAGGGCCACCAAATGATATATGAGAATAAAATTGAAGCTAGCTGTAAAAAAGTTGTTTCATTTAAAATTTCCTTTTTAAAAAATTGTGGAAAGACAAAACAAAACCAAAAAAGTACTATTTAACATTACCATAAAATACTTCAAAGATGCTTTTTACTATGTAAGTTTATGTAAATTATGATAAATGAAAATGAATTTTTTGAACTAATAATATTTCTTCAAATGGATAGAAGTCCTAAAGTACCTAGGCTATCAAACTTGTAATCTCAATAGGACAAGGTGATTAAAAAAATTATTTAAATGTATAGATGAATGATAGATGAATATTCTTTTCGTTAAAACGGTGAATCAGTTTGTTTATTGCTTGAAAAATAGTAAAATGATTTAGCAACAGCAACATATAGTTTTTTTGTCCTGTGGACGTCTCTCAAAATACATAAAATCCTGGAATCCAAGGAAGTCATGATTGTTCTCTTTCTTTAAATTTAATTAAATTTATCACTTACGAGGAGGAAGCACAAGGACATTATGAGTGCTTTCTCGATAGGCTCAGCCTCAGCTGGAAAACTGATCTCAAAAATGTCAGCATCGTCTATATTTTTGGCAAGACATTCAAAGCACATTCCACGCCATTGTTTTTTAAGAAATCCCACACATTCACCTTCGCTGGAGTATATCTATGAAATATAATTTTATGCAGTCATTATCATTATAATTTTCTTTAAATGAGCAGAAAAATAAAAACCTTAAATTTAATTGAACCGCATAAATTCATTTTACATATAGGACCTTTGATTTTGTAACTTTTCTCATGGAGCATGTTATAAACTGCAAACTGTGGTTGGAAAGGGTTCCACTGTTGCTTGATATATCCAATTTGCACTTTTACTGGCGAAAAAACGTCTAGCCGCTACAGGGGAACAAACAAGATTTCTGCATATAAAAGTGGTTTCTTTTAAAGTGCAAAATGTACCTGGAGACAGCATGGACAACAGCATGACTGAGAACGAAAAGGTCGTGTGATTCGAACTAACTCCCCACTGTCGTGTGTTATTAATTTTATAGTAAATGGTCTAGACGATACACAACAGTTCCTAAAAAGGAATGTTGATACCTCATTGGCTCTGAAAAGAACTTGCCCTTCTGTAGTTTGGACTGTATATTTGTTCGCAGTTTCTATGCGAGTAACAACTGAAAAAATGATTAAGTGTTATAGAATTTTGATAAAATAAAAAAATCAATTCTTTTATCTCACGTTCTAGAACGTTCAATTCTTGTTTAACTATTAAGTTTTTCTTGTCTTTTAAGATTGCAACCATCCGCGGATCTGCTTCGATGCTATCTAAATAATAATTATAATTCAAAACATAAAATTAATTAAAATTTGCTCTAGGCAGTACTTGGAAATTTTATTTTGTTTTTCTGTAGTAATGGTCCCTATCAATTTATTTTACAATTTGATTATAAGAAAGTTTATACAATTACTGATAGAACTAGGACTTCTGTAAAAATTATGTATAATTAATTGCTTGCATCAAATAAAGCAGTCAACCAACACAATTCCAACTTTTGTAATTTACAATAAAATACCGTCAGACCTTGAGAATCACCAACCCCAGGTGATGGCAGTCCAGTGTCAGACCTCAGCCTTATCGGTCAAACTTATGACTACTCATGGCAATCCGTGATAATCACCTACTTCAGTTTTTGCCGACTGGGGTCAGACTTCGGTCTTATATGTCCTGCCATCAAAGTTAGGCTTGAGGGGCTGTCAACAACTAGGTCATTTCAATTCCCAAAGCATGCAGGTTTTAAATTTAAACCAACTCACAATCTTACTCACTTTTAAATACATTATTTCCTATTTAAATATCCTTCACTCACCCAGGGTGGTAGAGTCCGTCATTCTTTATGCCTACTAACTAATCTAAAGGTCGATAGACATAGATAGTCGAGGTACTCAATATTCTGCTCCTCTCAATTTACAATACATGAGATATCTGTCAGAACAGAATAGAAATTATTTATTTATACATATATACATAGAATACAATAGATTATTGGATTTTTTGTCTAGTGACACTTACCTCCACCTGGTTGTTACAATAAAATTATTAATACATATTCTTTATTCTCCTATCAAAGTACCTGTCGACCTAACTAATAACTATTGTATGCCAAAAGCAAAATATACTGAAAAGGGAAGAAAAATGGGCAAACATAATGCAAAATTAATGTAGAGAAATCAAAGCCACTAACAAGCCGAGACTCTCTTCTTGTTAAAAAGAAGTTTGGAGGAAATGGTACTGACCAGACTATAAATAGAGCATTACTAATGACCACGGTCTTCTGCTGTATTGGTGATCCAGGAATTAAAATATAAATACATAAGTAAATATAAAAAATAAACTATAGTTTCCTATTTGGCATCAGATTTTGCTAGAAATAGCCTTAAAAAAAATTAATGTTACTTCTCAGATGTGTATCACGCCATCAGCATGTTTGTCACATTTTGCACTTCTGACATATTGAGGCCAGTCACAAGCCTCAGAAACTTATTCTGTACAGCCTGCAGCCTGGCAACCTTAGTCCTGCATATGAGACTTCAGGAAAGGCATGCCTATAGCAACATCAGCCTGGCTCCCTTTGCAGCAGTTTAATGGCCAATGACAGACTGGACAGGCGACAGAGCAGGGGGAGAGTCCTTGAATTGAGATATTTATTTAGTTCAATAAAACAGCCCTGCTTCCACCAAAAGTCATTATAGGGAACCCAAATACTTGCTGCTGTGCTCAAGGACAATTCTCATATCATGTGACTTGCCATGCTCACCACCTCTAGCACAATCATCTCATTTTACACAAATAAATTGAAACTATGCATATTTTATTTAATCGATTTATATTTTCAATATCATCCTCCATAATCATTATCTAAATACAGCGAAGGTATGCCACCCTTCAATTTTTTGGGACTTACTGAGGATCAATCTGAAACACATAGGATTTGGTGGTAAAGGCCTCTGTGACCTATTCTTAGTAGATGAGTACAATCCCTCTTCTTTGATTTATATACACCGAGTGTGACCTATCAACTGAGCTACTGATATGTAAGAGCTTCTCTGCTGATCCATCCCACTGATGATTTCTTCTGAATCGTAGTTTTAAGTTCAGAGAGTCACCAATCCCAGTGGTTGGTTTGTAGGTAAAAGAAAATGTTTAAAAGCACTTTGCAAATTTGTACCCTAAATACGACTTATAATTATAACAAAATTGATAAATGAAATATTTATGTTAGCTTGATGTCGGCTTCAACTCCACCCATGCAGTTATAATGCTTATTATATTCATCTGAAAGCTGTTTTCCCATCACAATTGATCTATATGGATGGGTCAAGGAGCACTGACAAAGTAGGTGCTGCTTTTTTATAAGAATAAAAAAGTAAATTTTTCCTTTCTCTTTACAGTAACCTCGTGCCGAGTTGTTAGAAATAAATAAAGATTCAACATTTTCTACTTCTGTACTACACAAGTTCTGACTCTCAGCAATCTTTCCCTTAGTCCTAAATTTATTTCTAGTGGCTCTGCTGATTCGAACTCTGTTTTTAAAGCAAATTTCACCATGCTTGATAAATAAATTTACACTAGTGGATATGATATCAAAACTAAATACAGTGTGTCCATAGCCTTTTCCCTATCAGCAATTATGAGTTTTATGATTGAGTAATTTATTTAACACTACTAATTGTTAAGTTCTTATTTCATGGAACCTTTGCTACTTGGCTTGATATTTTGATTTTAACAAGAAAACACCTGTTCCACACATTACCACATGATCAACATTTATTCAAATGATACAATCAACAGTTTAACTTTTGTAAAACTTACTTGCTGATGTTTTTGTGCTCTTATTTTACTTTATTTTGTCATTTCCAAATTTTAAAATTGTATAAATAAGTATTGCTATATTTATGTTTCTTTAAAGCACTTTTTTCGCTACACCTTCCTTTTTTTTTTTTTTTTTTTTTTTTTTTAAAAATTGTGAATATTTAAGGCGATGTAATTCATGTAGGTATGGTCTCAAAAGAACAGTCATTTTTTTGCAGCATTTATGAACAAATAGAAAATGTAATAATTAGGTAATTATTTTTTAATGATAGCTTCACACTGCCAAATTATCTCAATTGTACTAAATTATTGTAATTAATTTATTTAGATGTGAGATAAAAGACAATGTCAAGCGAACAGGTGCTTTATTGAAAACAGGTGCTTTAAAAAAATTTAAAATCAATCTGTTACAAAATATTCTGAGATGAAAGTTGCTTTAATTGTATTATTGAAATTATGACAGCACCATTTTTCAAATTTGTAATCATGTATGGTCTGCGGACTTTTTTTTAAGAAAGCAATTGGGTTCAAAGAAGGAATGAGAGTCAATAGTCATAAGAGAAAAATATAACGTTTCATATATTTTATTTTTGTTTTAATTAACTTGCATATGCACATATAAATACAGAAATTGATGACTTAGCAAAACATTTTTTTTAGATAAATAAAATTATATTGTCAATATTTGCTTTTTTAATATATTTATACTTATAATTTGATATATGCATTATTTATTTTTAATTATTTGCAGTATGTTTTAAGAAGTAGAAGCATATGTTATTTTATGTGTATAAATAAATTATAATGAAGCGTAAAAAACTATAAATGATACAAATCATTGATAAATGAAATATCTTATTGTATGATTATCAGCATAAATGCAAAGGCTGTACATTTTTCAAAAATAGGAAAGAATTTTAAGTTAAGAGTTTTGAATGCTTATGATTTATCATGGATTAATATGCACTGAAGAATTTACCATAATCCACAGAATCCACTTTCCTTGTTGTTAATCTTCTCAAAGAACATGTAATCCTAAAAAGTTAAAGGACTTTATTATAAGCTCGATATGTTACAAGTTTTAAAAATCATTTTGACTAAAATTCTATTGTAATTTTGAATTTTTTTGTAATTTTGAAATTTTTTGTAATTTTGAAATTTTTTGTATTTTGAATATTTTTTTGACCATATGGAAATGACTCACAATCAAGAAACATGCTCCAAGCATCACTGCTTTCATTCTGACATCTAGGTCTACAGGAAACGTGACGCCAAAATAGTCTGCATCTGTGAAAGCCTCTCTCAACAACCCACTCCACTGTTTAGTGATTTTTCCAACTGAAGTCACACCGTCAAGTGCTAGGATCTAGAAAGAATCGAGCAGAAACTTTGTTAAAATGAAATGAAAGCTAATAGACAACTTGTCTATAACAGTATATTGTACTCGACCAAAATTTAAAAAAAAAAAGTTTTTTAACCTTGAATTCAACGTCACCACAAATGCTGAACGTGCAACATGGCCCCTCAATTTTAAGAACTGTATCACCTGCAGCATTTTGTATGTCAAAAGACGGTGTAAATACACTCCAATTCTGCTGCACACTCCCGATCAAGCATCCGATCGGCGAAAAGACTTCGATGTGCTTCAGAAAATAAAAGTTTATCAGTACAAACATCTCTCATTTATTTAACAGTTCAAAATTGATAATTATTACCTGCAGGCAACAAGGGAATAAACATGACTGGCAGGCTAAAGGGCGGACTAGGTGGATCACTTCATTTTTAAAGTTGTCCAGGATTTTCATGTCGAAAGGTCTGTTGGTTCCACAACACAATCTGTTGCAACAACCAGAATCTTCGACTGCATAATAAACCTTTTGGCCCAAACTGTTTTTCACTGTGAACTTATTTTTTGTCTCGAAACCTGTGAAAGCTGAATAACGGACAATTAAAATGTTTCCTGTTATCGAATCTAGGACGTTTACCTTCAAGCAATTCAACTTTCTGGTGAATGAGAAGCTGATCAAGAGTACTCAGGTATTCCAAGCCAGGCGGGCAATCGTTTGGCCTCAAATGCGGCACATTCATCCAACCATCTAGTATAGAATCAAGAATTAGTTTATATTTTTATGTATTATACAGGAACTTTAGTATTAAGGATTGTACAGGGTGAGTTTTGCCAACATTTTTTTGCAAGAATTTTCAATGCTGAATCCAATGTTGCAAATAGTTTTTACGTATGGAGAACTAATTTATTTATTTATCGTTTAAATTGGGGACCATGATAGCTGAGTGGTTATGGATTTCCCATTGGTCATCCCTGGTCTTTTTTCCATGTCCTCAATTAAGTTGCCCCTTTTTAAATGGATTTCATATTCAAATTCTACTTTTTAATTAAATTACATTTTTTTTATATACTTTTTATTTTAAACAAGACAGAGTTGTTAACCCTAAGCTAAACTCCCGTTAACTTAGAGGACCGTTAACCCTTATGCCAGGAACTCTTAGAGGCAGTAGCTCTAAGGTGTATACTGTAGTGAGGGTGTAATGTATGCTGGTCTGGTGATATATGATTTAATGAACTATGGTAAACCTTACTGCCCGAATAGCTTGATTTAATTTTTTAAAACTAAGATAATTATTAAAAACAATGAGGAAAGGAAGACCAAAGTGGTCAATAATGGTTAAACTGCAGGTCCATCGTCTGGCAATTTTCAAGAAATTTAAGGGTGAAAGTACTGCAAAATCAAGAGTAGTTTGCAGTGGGCAATACTTCAATAATTGGCCATTAATACAATTTAAAAGTAACAAAAATTTTCAAACTAAAACATTTCTTCTCAGCCAACTAAAATGTGTACGAAATGAGGTGGATGATATTCAGAGTATTGAGACTCCAATGCATAAATGTTTGTTCCTAACAATGTAAGAATGAGGGATTCTTCAGGAGGGCTATATTACAAGAAATTGTAAAAAAAAAGTGTAGCACTATTGTTTTTGAAAAAAGCCCATTTGTAAATATGCTGAATTCCATTGCAGGGCCTTTGAATTTGAACCTGGGGCACCTATATAAAGTGGGTGTATTTTACAGTGATGAATATCAGCACCTAAACTGCCGCCCTAAATTTACTGTTAATTTCATTTGTCCTATTTAATTACCTTTGTTCCTCTTCAGAAATCAATTGTGAATATTTCTCATGCCTGGAATCGAATTTGTGCTTTACAACGCTGCAGTGTTCAACCACTCTTCTATAAATTTGGATCAGACGATTTCTCAGCTTAAACTCTTTTTTATAATACCTCTTTTTTGACATGTTCTCATTTCTTATTAAATAAGACAGACCCCATTGAGTTTACATGCTATAAGATAAGGTGGCGTTTATTTTGCATTGCTATCACCTTATCTTCACAGCAAATAATAGATTTAATTACGAACAGTAAAATTATCATCACATTAATGCTTGTTTCCAAATTAAATCATCACAACATTTTCATATCATCTCGCTTATAATACAATAGAAAACTGACATAATTAATAATAGAAAAACTGGGGTGTGGCTCTCTTTAGTTAAACTTTCAGTTATTCTTCCGATCTGGATTTAGGTAAATTGACATACTGGACAAAAAATTTGGACTCGTCTCCTGAATTTATTAAAAGTACAAAAACTGCACCTAATAGGTTGAAAATAAGATGCTGATTATTTCAAGAAAATTCTTCTATTGTGTCAGTTTGTTCACATCTTATTTTTTGATTTATCTATTATTAAATAATCAAAAATGTTCCAAATCTGTGGTTTTCTTCAAATATTCAAAAATATGCTGAATAAAATTTGAACCAGCAATGGAAGTAAGATTTGGGCAAATATCTGATCAACATTAGATCATCAATTACAATTGAATTACGTTCAAATCCAGGGTGTCAGGCAACACGCTTTACAAAATTTGTCAGTGAATTTCACACCTCCAAAGTGACAGAAAAGTTCATATGAACCATGGTCTAATTCTTAACCCTTTCGTAGATATTCAATTTCAACAAAAGAAAAAGGC
Source organism: Cimex hemipterus (assembly GCA_039619505.1). Classification (NCBI taxonomy): domain Eukaryota; kingdom Metazoa; phylum Arthropoda; class Insecta; order Hemiptera; family Cimicidae; genus Cimex; species Cimex hemipterus. The sequence goes on from CM077102.1 coordinate 1,854,682, forward strand.
ACAAAAAGAAAGAAAAATGGAACAGAACATAAAAAAAGATACAATAAAAATAGCGAACAACCAAAGTGGTAAAATTAAATTAATTATCTACTCAAAACACAGGCATTTAATCATGTATAAAAATACTTTAAACTAATAAAAAAACACAAAAAAAAGTAAAGTTTGCTTAAAAATAAAGGAGAGTAATTACAAGAAGAGACAATAAACATCCATAAACACATACAACCAAATCTACTACCTAACTCTATCTTTTGTATGTGTTTTGTTTAATTTTTCTTTCTTTTTGTGCTTTTTTTTATTATGTTAAAGTTAACAAATAATGATATTTTCAACCTCAAAAATAAAACCTTAAACCGCAACCACCTTAAAAAATAAATTTTGCCTAGGACAAAAAGATGAATTACTAAATCAATAAATCTCTTTTTTCACACCATCACCACTTTTTTCACATTAAAATAAAATTTGTGCATGTTGGTTGATGTAATTAAAGAAAATTCTATACCATTAGAAAGTTTATTATACAGAGAAGTTTTAGTCCAAGCTTATAAATTTTTACAATGAGGTTGGAAATTAGAATTTTTTTGGCAAATTTTAAATTTAGAAGTTTCTGAATTTTTTTTATTAATAAAAATTAATTAGCACTAATTGAAAGTTCTAAAGGGTGTCTTTTTAAAGGAAATTTAAGCTCTTTTTAATGTTTTTATTTTATTTCCCCAAAAACAAATAGTTCAAGAAATTCTCTTCGAAAAGGTGGATAGTAGAAAAAAATTGAATATCTGCAAAAGAGTGGAGAATTGGACCATGACTCATATTAACTTTTTGTCATTCTGAAGGTGAGAATTTCACTGGCAAAATTTGTGAAGTGAATTGCCTGACACCCTGTACATAAACAAAACTGATACATTTGTAAAATATCTGGCTATTAAATTATTTCTATCAGGCCATTTATCAGAAGTGTGGTAAATAGATTAAAAAATTATACTTATTTGGTTGAGGAGATTTTGACATCCTGTATTAGAAACAGGCACTTTTATTTCTGGAAAAATTATTTAAATTCTTTCATATTATTACATTTTTAATGTTTAAAACATTATCCTTAATGACCTTATATATATACAAAAGATAAAAGTATCATATGGTCGCCTGCTTTTCAAAGCCTACTTAACTTTAAAATTGTTACAACCTATGGTATCTATATTTACCATGTTATTATACTTTCTCTTACTATAAAAAGTAAACATTTTTAAAGATCATATTTCAAATGTTAAGTTTTTTAACAGCCTTGATACATTTTTATTTATGTTATTTACTACATGTACAACTTCTGGACTTTAACACCGATTGAAATTGGCAGAGAAGCTCCCATAAATAGTTCTCAGAGGAGCTAACTCGTAGAAGGGTCGAGGATGACCTGATTAAGAACAGGCCAAGTGATGTCAACACATGGACACTTTTTAGGCCAAAACCCATGCATTTGTCTGACAAGCAGAAAAGTTGCTTGACGGGACCCACCTAATTGGAAGGTGCAATTCCTTGGCTCCACATAGAGAGGAATGCCGCCTGATATAAGATTGTGCTTGATAGGGGCAGCAAGCATCTGAGTCCCCTGTTCCGACTGTTGGAGGAAGCACAGCTGCTTTGTTGTACATATAGATATTTTCCTTTTAAAATATGCTTTGCGATAGAACCTCATCATACATCATTTAGGTAAATTCAAAATGCTTTTAGTTCCAGCAGATTTCACCCATCACAGGAACAAACTATTTCACCTCCCTAAATTTATCCCATTTTTGTATATATTTTTGCCTCAGATTACCAGTGAAATTTTGAGGACAATTTGGCACTAAGGTTGCTGACATTTATAATAACTGTATAATGAACCCATTTGAATCAACTGTTTGGTGCCACTAATACAGCAACCCTGAAATTACGTGGCCTAATCTTAGCCCTCTACTTACTTCACAAGGGCTTATTCGCAAAGTTTCTCACATGGAGCATGTGCACCATGTCACACCAAAATCAAAAGAAATCAATAATCAAAATGGTTGCAATTAGTAAAAATTTCAACCAACTTTTTTCATTTGACATTTTGAATCTGTACTGGGTCTACACCGGCGTGTTTAGATGTTATTCAAATGTGTTTTGATTTTGTGCCATTTTCAGAGAGGCACCAACTATTACTGTCTAGTTGGCCATACTATTTTCTGTTTACATTTTTAACATGATTATAACAATTCCAAAACTAATATTCAAAAAGTGGGCAACCAACCATGTGACACATTGCCAGTTCTACTTTTTTTTTTAATTTTGTTTTTATTTTATATAAAATTATGGCAATTATTAAGGATAATGATAAATATTAAAAAATGTAATGTAATTCCTGACATTCAGGAGGATTTTAACTATCTGTTGGGTGTCATGGATGAAAAACAATCAATTAAATTTCCATGGCTCTGCCAGAATTTGAACAGGATTTGAAGGATGGTCCTCTATGTATTAAAAAAATGTACTACTATAAAAAAAATTATTTACAGAAATAAAAATTCATGATTATGGCATAATGATGCCCACATTTTATCACAAATAAGTCTAATCTTTATTCTTCATATTTACCTCACAATAAATGGCTTAATAAAAATAGTTTAATTCAAATCATCCATAATGGAATAAAGAAGACCAACAAAATAAAAAGAAGAATAGTTCAAATCAAGAAGAAACAATAACTAGCAACTAAGATTTCACCCACGTATGATCCCTCATCAGATTATTAAATTACGGAACAACATCAAGAATGAAATCAACCGAAAACAACCCAATGGGTACCACTGTCTGATACAAGTTAGATTTCCCAAGGAGTTTCCCATGAAAACCTGTTCTTTGTATTACTCTGATTAACAATGCGGCATTTTGTCTTAATAGGTGCCAAAAATATGAAATATAACACAGATAACATTTCTCCTTGGAAGTCTGATGATAGTCAGAGGAAAATAATACTTCAAAAAATTCACCATCAAAAAAGAATCACCAGAGTTATTGAAGTTATGAACATATTCACCTATGTAGAGTTCAATATCTTCTTTAAGGTCTTTACTAGAAAACTACACTCTACATTGATTACCTGCAGGTTGATCTACAAACATCATTGTTCACCTATTGGGTTGTCCGGAAAATAATGCAGGATTTTGGTATTAAACAAAAAAAAAAGAAACTAGTTACTTTAAAGCAATGTTCTTTAATCAAAATAATTTCCCATACTCTCAATACATTTCTCCCAACGTGTTGGTAACTTATTAATTCCGTCTAAGTAGAATTCAGAATTTTTAGAATTGATAAAGTCAATAAATGCATTTTCCAATTCCGTTTGATTTTTGAATATTATGTGTTGTAAGTAGTGGTCCAGGTGTCTAAAAAAATGGTAGTCAGTAGGCGAGAGGTCCGGAGAGTAGGGTGGGTGAGGCAAAGTTTCATAGCCAAGCTCCAATCATTTTTGTGACGTTACACGTGACACATGTGGTCGAGCGTTGTCATGCAACAAAATGGGCCCTTTCCGATTTCACTTTTCCAATCGCCTTGAGGTGGTCAGCGACGGTCGTTTTACTGACTTTGAGTTGCTCTGCAAGTTCTCGAACAGTTGTTTTGGGGTTTTCTTCCACCACTGATCGCAGAACATCATCATTAAGAGAGGAAGGCCTTCCACGACCTTCTTCATCTTCAAGGCTGAAATCTCCCTCCCGAAATTTTTTAAACCACCTTTGCACAGTGCATTCATTAACACAACCCTCGCCCCAGACTTGGTTAATGTTTCTAGCCGTTTGGGCTCCGCTTCGGCCGAGTTTAAACTCGTAAAAGAAAATCGTACGAAATTCTCGCTTTGACATTATAAGGATGACTGAATTATTTCCAAGTAGCGGAATGCTACAGAGGTAAACAAACAATATCATTTGGAAGAGGATTAATAAGTGTTGACATTCATACAAATGAGTAATCCTGTAAACGTAAACAGAATATTTTATATAGATTTTTTTTAATGAAAACTTAAAATCCTGCATTATTTTCCGGACAACCCAATATTTTCTTGAAGCACAAGTACATCATAAATTCTAGGTTGAGCCTTTGAAAGGCTCAAAATCACATGAAATTTTAAAGAAAAGTTTTACTAAAAAAATTATACTTATTCACGGTTGATTTGAGCTGGCATATCCTAAATATATTACATTGATCATACTAAAAAACAAAAAATTAAATGTTGTTTTTATTCAGAGTTTATTACTCACTGGGCTCAGGCTGTGTTTGTATAGGAGCTCCAACTCCACCAGTCGGTGGGTAAGAATTTGGTGGTGGGACAAAACCTGACGTCGGTGGAGGATAACCTTGTGGCAGCAGCTGTTGCCCAGGCGCTGGCGGATAATTCTGAATTGGTACAGGTTGGTACCCAGGTGGTGGGTAAGAGCCATCTGCCGGAGGGTAGCCTTGTGGTGGAGGGTATCCTTGTGGCGGAGGGTATCCTTGTGGAGGAGGGTACCCCTGTGGCGGAGGGTATCCTGTTTAATGAAAACACACACATTTATAATTGTCATGACAATTTACGATGGATGAATGTCCAAGAGAATGTATTATAACTAGGTTTAACCTAATGTTCCTACCTGATATTTCAACCATTAATACAATATTAAGAGATTATATTCAAATGAAATACAATGTCCTATAACTCCAATAAACTGTAATATACTAAATAAATTCGAAGGATAGGTAAATTCAATATCACATCAATCAACAAGGAACTTTACCCAGCTTTTATCAGCTCTGTTATTTTTATAATTATTCTATTATTTATTAGAATTTAAATTAGAGTTCTCATAGTGAGGCAAACTTTAATCCAGTGTTAGACTTTGTTCTTGTTCATCCTTTGGGGTTGAAGACAAATAAAATAACAAACTCACCACTGAAAATGACAAGAAGCTAAAACAATGAATCAATAACACGTATTTAAATCTTTTAATTATGTATTTCACTGTTTAATAACAAATTGAAATAGATATCACTAATTTATTTTCAAAGTATTTGTGTAACTGACAGGCATTTCTTATGACAAATTCAGTTCTGAGATGTTGTTGACAATTTCACGATTCAATGCAATTCTTTGTGCATCAACCACTAGTTTATTAATTATCACCACATACACAAAATGATAAATTAAGAAATAAATAATATTTAGTTCTTTGGCAAGTTAATTATTATTCCCGTGTCACTGGCTTACATACCCAAAACATAAGATGACAAAAATTTTCTGTTTTTTTTTTTTTTTTTGCTTTTTTACGAGGGTTCACAACAGCAGAGGTTATATAAACCCTCAGGGGGCCGGTGTTTTTGAAATTTTCTGTTTGCAATTGTATTAGATATCATGATTCTTAAGATCCGCAGAAGTAAGATTTTGATGACCATGGGAAGGAAAATATTTAATCAATTCTTACACACAAAAAATTACAATGGGAACTAACATTGCTGTTTTGGTCTATCAGATTTAAAATTTTATTAAAAATAACATTGTGAAATTCGTCTTGGGTCAGCCATGTGATGGGCCAGTATTGTGACCTTTTTGATCATTTTTGCCTGCTAATTCTTGCTGTTTCAGTTTATCAGATAGATACGAACTTGTCACCATCTTAAATGATTGGTTTGGCAAAGCATTTAGTAAAAATAATGTTGTGACATTCATCTTGGGTCTGTCAAATGATGTGACTAATTTCCGCTTTTCTGATCATTTTTATGTTTTACGTTTCAGTTTCTCACCATATTGAGTGAGATTGGTTTGACCAAACATTTCTACAAATGACATTAAGAAAATTCCTTTTAAGGACTGCCACGTGATAGACCTACATTGTGATCCTTCCGATCATTTTTGCATGCCAATTCTTGCTGCTTTGTTCTGTTATAAGTTCTTTGACCATTTGCCAAAATCACTGATTTGTTTTACAACTTTGTATTTAAAAAAAAATGTTCTTAAAATTTACTATGAACCATATGGTTGTGGTTTTATAAGGATCGGGCCATTTCAATAAAGATTTACTATGTTTTACCCAAAAGTAAACACCTGACCACACCCTTACAACCAATACTGAAAATACTTCAAAAATAGGTCATTTTTGCAGTGATAATACTCAATAAAAACGAACTTGATAAATACTTGTCAGAAAAAATAAAACAAAAAATGAAATAACGGAATACTTTTTTTTACCTGGATAAGATTGTGAGTTCTGATACATTGATAACGTCAAATTTAAAAGCTTATCACCTGCTTTGATCGCCTAGAAAAACAACCAGAAAATAAAGCGGTCCGTCACGTATATTGTTAGTCAGGTAATATCTTACTTCTGTACGTTACTACGTTATTTGCTCGTTTAAATCCCCAGAGAGACTGTGGCTGTGCAACAGTTTATAAATAGCAAAACAAATTTTATCGCAGTTCTGGATACCTACATCTATCTGCCTACGTCGCATGATTCTGCCTCCGCTTTTCAAAATTCAGACTTAAATTTTTGTATAGTACATACTTTAAATCATCCCTTAACTTTAAATAAACCTGGAACCAAGGTTTTTATATTTTTCTACATTAATAAACATACATTATGTCTTACCCTCTAATTTTCTCTGTCTTTGCAAATAAGTATCCAGTTCTGATAAAGACTGACAATAGTCGACAGCTTGGCAGACAATCAATTGAAAATGTAATTAATTTTATATGGTTTTAATTAAGTCAAATAAAACTACAGTTATAACAATATAGTTTGACCTTTTTGGTCTGATATGCGTTTAAGCTTTTTATATTTTCAAAGGTTTATACTACTCCCTGATTATATCCTTAATACAGTACGATGTACTCTTTGATTCGATAACATTATTAATGTTTATTGGTTAACGAACATTTTTGTCTGTCAGACCTGTAAAGGTTTATCACCGAAGATGGCTTTAAACTCTAGGTTCATCACCTTACTCCTCAAAGAGTAATCGCTCATAATTCAGGTAAAGTGATAAATACTTTCTTAAAACAAATATAAATTTTCGTCATTGCTTCTGTTTTTGTTGGATATTTCTCGTCTTGATGGTAAACACTTTTCCACAGCTTTATTTTATTCAAAGTTCCATCAATTTTCTTTCACTTGCAGAACATTTAAGTTAACAATTAGTAAGTACTAGGTCAATGACTGTTGCTGTACAATTTCATTCCCTAGGCTTTTCCTGTATGCTAGGTTAAATCTTCATTGAGACGCTGCGCATTCGAAGATGATACGGATGACTGTTTCCTTCACCGCACCACAGATGGGATGATTGTTGCATATGCCCATGTTGTGAAGATTTTTTCTCAGACCGGTTAGCAGTCCTATGGCTCCACTGAGTTCAACCCTCTCAAAATGCATCAGTGTGTTTGCCAGTCTTGGTGTCATTATAAGTTTACTGTGTATAGAGACGCTAGAGTTTATCCACTTCTGAAATTTATATACTCACCCCACGTTCTTCATTTTTCAGCTTTCTTAATTCTTGAGATCTGAATGGAAAAAGTGACGATTGAGCGGGCATGGAGGGATGTTGAGAATGAATGAGTGAATGTGAAAATCGTGTTGTGGTGCGATTTGAATTGTGACGCAGTCGGGTGTTTTGAGCAGGGCGGCGAGAGGGCGCTGGCGGCGGGCGATTCTCGAATCGAGTCGAGTCCTGCCCGGTGACGGTAGCCAGAAAAGTCGAGTGGAGAGAACGTGAAAGATGGCGACCGATGTGGACAAGTCGGACATCGCCTGGTAGTCGTAATTGTGGTGTCACCGTTTCTCCGGGGCGGACTATAATGTCAAATAGTGTTTCCGAGGCGTGTGGTGTTTAAACAAGGGTGGTTCCGTCGTGCTTCAGAGTCGCAAAATGCGCGAATTCAAGGTGGTCGTGTTGGGCTCGGGCGGGGTTGGGAAAAGTGCTCTCACCGTCCAATTCGTCTCGGGCTGCTTCATGGAGAAGTACGACCCGACGATCGAAGACTTTTACAGGAAGGAGATCGAAGTGGACAACTCGCCCTGCGTCCTCGAAATCCTCGACACAGCCGGCACGGAGCAGTTCGCGAGTATGCGCGATCTCTACATCAAAAATGGCCAGGGCTTCGTCGTCGTCTACTCGCTCACCAACCACCAGACGTTCCAGGACATAAAGACGATGAAAGAGCTCATCACCCGGGTCAAAGGGTCCGAGAGGGTGCCCATACTCCTCGTGGGTAACAAGGTCGACTTGGAACACCAGCGCGAAGTGCCCACCCTCGAAGGCAGCTCCCTCGCCCAGATCTGGTCCTGCCCTTTCGTCGAAGCCAGTGCCAAAAACAGGACGAACGTTAACGAAGTGTTCGCCGAAATAGTCAGAGAAATGAACTTCAGCCCGGAAAAAGAAAAGAAAACATACTGCTGTTGTACGGTGCTATAAAAGGACATATATTCATACGTTTTAATAAGTATACATACAATTTATACATACATATTTAAATAAACAAATCTAGCTATTTACCTAAATTTGTAAATATTTTATTATAATAATCACTCGTTAGTTTTCAAACAGTCGATTCGTCTTTTTCATTTTGTTTGTTTTTCATTTCCATTATAAGAAACGACGGGGGAAAATCGTTTTATGTTTGTACATTGATTCTTAAAAAAAAAAAAAAATCAAATCAATCCAGGTTTATTAGCATTCTCGATCCGATTCTCATCATGTCCACCCCCACTCACAAAAAAGGTCATTTCTCACAGAGAGTTTTTTAAATTCAGTACATCTTTTTATTAAAATTGTTTTTACTGTTAAACATACACTTTTTAAATTGTTACACTTTTATGTAACTTTTCACATTTATTCTCCAATTTTTTTTTCATGTGGGTGGGGGTTTATTAATTTCCACGCCTGACTTTGCAATTTTTTTAATTCTGAATCACTCACGGAAAAAAACCGAAAAAATAAATTCAAAACAAAACTTTTTCTAAATTATATTCGACCAATTGTTCTGTGATTGTCAGTGAATGGAGTAGCCTGTTGTCTTCGACCTGAGTCTAAAGACAGAAGTTAACAATAATTATTTGAAATCTTATCGCACTAGATATCAAAAGGGGGTTCGATGGATAAGTTTTCAAATTTAAAATTTTAAGTTTAAAAAAATTTAAGCGTTTTATTTTAAAAAAATCTTTTAGGAAAGGTTATCTCGATTTCAAACGGGAATCGTCGCTCAGTGATGACGCATTTCGCTTTCCTAGAATTTATTAAACCTGTATGATTCAAAAACATAATAATTATACATTTCAATTTTTTTTGTAATATCCTACCTTTGTACGAGATTTCACTAAAAACGAGTGTTCTATTAAAAAAAAAAAAAGTTTGCCCATAAATTGTTTTATTTGTTGGGAGAGTATATCTGTGTACAGCCAGGGAAGAGATTTTCGATAAAAATGTAAATATTTTGTCAATTGTCGTGGGGAAAGTCTAAATTTTTTTAATGAGTATTATTTTACATACAGTGAAAGATTTTCGCTTCCTTTTTAAAAAGTAATAAATAAATGATTCGTGTCCATTTGCCCCGTTTTTCCTGGATGGTATTCCTACAAAACAAATGTGGGGTTTTATCAAAAGCTAAATTGACAGTTTCGCATTACAATAAAAAATGTATTTTTTCAGACAAATGATTTTTTTGGAAATTTTGTAGGGTGAGAGGAAAAGCGATTAGATTTTTTATAAAGAAAGACTGAAATATATATACCAACTTTTTTGTTTGTTTTGTCGAAGATTTTTTATTATATGTGATTTTTATTTTGAACGTTGTTTTATTCATTCTTGAAGGTATTTGAGTGGTTGAACGAAAATTCCAATATGTAAAAAATATTTTCCTTGAACGAAAAAAATGTACTGAATTGAAATGCAAATTTAAACAGGTATAACAGGTAAATTTGATCTTTTTTTAATGGAAATTTATAAATAATTTGTAAATTGAACCACATCTGGCCTAACTTTTGTTTTGTCTACATGGCCTACATTTTCTTACATTTTTTATTTTTGGAATTAGAACAAATCAGCAGTAGATGAAACAAAAAATAGAATCAAAATTGAAAAAAAAAAGTTGCTTTACTTTATTGTAAACTGTGATAATATTAAGGAGAAAACTTAATAGTCTGCTTTATGAAGAATTTAAAAGGAAAAATAAAAAAATATTTAAAAAAAGGCGACACAAATTTGGATATACATTTATATACGTTTTAAGTTTGTCACGGACTTTCAATCAAAATTAATTAATTAACTTATCGTTTTAAAAATTTATTTAAACACTTTAACATTGCAGTAATTGAACATATCTTTTATATGTAATAAAACAGAGTGTGGACCACAGGGATAAAGCTACATTGAAAGCTGGGTCTTGTGGAACACTTACAATAAATAATAAATGGTAATAAAATTTAATTGCCTATAGAATTTAAAAAATGGTAAAAGCACCGTGGGAAAGGAAAATAGATTGGGCACTCCCTTCGATTGTCTTCAAGAATTGGCGAGGACTACTCTGAGGGATGGAAAGACCAAAGATTTGTTGTGATTGATAAATTGTCGTATTGTTAATATATTTTATTCAAAAGAAGGAAAAAACACGAAAAGGCCTAAAGGGAAAGCGAAGGTTGTTTTTTTTTTACAACTGAGCCGAGCTAATTTTTGAGATTCCGCGTTTTAAGATTTAAAAAAAATTATATATATATTAGTCGCCTTTATTACATTTTTTTAGATCTCACTTGGATTTTGCCATGTCCCAATAAAATGCAAACAAAAATCGAAAAAAGTTACTAAGGGGTAAATAAAAAAACAAAAAAAAAAACAAAATCGCACATAGTCAGTGTGTTTCTTGGAATGGAAAAATGAAAAGTGTAAATATTTTATACATTTTGTATTATGTGCTATTATATTAGTTTCTTTATTTTTCAAATGTATTATTATTTTTACTGTACATTGTGTAAAGTTTTTATAAAAAGAACATGTGTATAGTAGTGTGTACACATACACACACACACACACACAACAAAAAAAAACATACACACCTAAAAAAAGATTTCATATGTCGTGTCCCTCCTATTACTTTTTTATGATCTTTGACAACCACTGCCAGTGGATTTTGTATACTTAAATGTTAATATTAAAAAAAATGCTTTTTGTAAGAATTTCGAGGGATACTAAATTGTAATTGTACCATATTGGAGAGTATTATGTTTTAATACATGGTTTTGTAATAAAAATTTTGTCTTATTCCATTCCATCTTGATATAACAGTTCAATAGTTAGTAATAGTGGAAAATGCCCAGGAAAATTAGTTCCGAACCAAAATTTAGAAATGTCAATACTTATTTCAAACAGTTTAAATTTTATTCTATATTTTATTTATGCTTTAATTATTTCTAGATCTGGGAGGGAATGACACTTATAAACAATAGTTTATTGTAGGGCTGAAATGCTAGATTAACTTGGTTTATTTTCATTACGTATTGTCATATTCAAAAGTCGAAAAGATAGGATTAATGATAATGGATTACATAAATCACCTTTCATCTCAACACATTTGCAATTAAAATTACGAATTATGTAATTTTTTATTTTTTTACAAACAAACTTAAAAAAATGTCTAGGTCTCAATATAAACTATTTAGTTGTGAAATTTATGCTTAGCATGATGTCTGAATAAGCGTTTCGGCTTTTTGTGTCTCAAAAACATTTTTGTGGTGCGTGGCGGTAACGTTGCAAGCAGGGAGAGACTGTCAGTACTGGTGGCTGTTAATGTGTCTGCCTTTCCCTACTTTTGCCCTAATGGCATAAACGTACCATCAGCAAAAATCATCATGAACGGCCAAACTTTAAGAGACGTTAGGTTTATAATATCTAGACCAACGTTGATCTGGCATTGGTGTTTCAGCAAAAATAATTTGTAACACTACATCCAGTCGGTAAAATAAATTATTTTCGAGAAAATTAATATTAACTAGATCTCAACTGGTGTCATAGCGTGCTAAGCTGATTCTTAAGAGGTATGAAATAATTATTTTTAAAATTGGGCCCTCTTTCTAGGCCTCTAATCCGTAACAGGCAATTCAATATCTTACTTTCAGTATATTACATCTATGTTTGAATAGCTAAGACGACGGTGATATAACCACCGAAAGCTTGGCAATTATCAACTTGCTTTTGTTAGATCATCCTTTCATAGGGAGTTTACCTGTTATTACACAACTGTGATTACGAATAAAACAATGTTTAAGTTCTTAGAAGACACCTCAATTTCGGTGTCTAAAATCATTTTTATTTGTCAGTTTGGTGTAACGTTTGTGTAAGGTTAGAAAAATAGAATAGGTTGTACTGATACTAACTACTATCAGTCTAAGGATTTCTTAATTATTCTTTTGAGCATAAGCACCGAACGGATTTTTCTTCTCTAGGTGAGAAACTGGAACACATCAGTTTCGAAACGATATTTTCTTCTCTCCATTTCTGCATATAATATACAATATAATTGTGTTATGTTCAAACTTATGCAATCTGCCACTTATTAGCGTTGTTGCCCAAGCCCTGGGAATAAGAAGTCGTCAGGTGTTCAAGTCACAAAAGTGTACGGGCCTAGGGAAATTGCTTTCCTAAGGAAAACGCAACTAAGAACAAAAGACAAAAGCGGCCGTGATTGCGGAATACAGCAAGGTTACCAGGAACTACAAAAATCTTTATTAAGGTCCGATTTGGATGAACGTAAATGAAAGTAGTTTCAAATTTTAAAATTCCGTTGTTTTCGCTCATTTGGCCTGCCTATCCTCTTATGTTATAATCTCTGATCTGCCTTGGCAATCACTTTGACATAAGCAGAGACTTGAAAAATACAGTTTACAGTTACATGATGATCGTTTCTGGGTAACTTTTGTTTTTGAATTTTGGTTGCCGTTCATTTAGCTTATCGCGCTATTTTGTTCTGCTGGACACGTTTAGGGTTTTCATCAAATTCAGAGCTTGGTCTGTGTGCCTGCCTCTCCCTGCTTATAATCTTATACAATGCCCTACCAAAAAGAAACACTAGAAATTCTTATATAAACTATTTGAATTATATTGACAGAAGGCGAGTAATCATTAAAATTACAATTAATTAAGGTTTTGAGCTGAGATAAAGAAGTCAGTGGCTCGAGCGGGATTGGAACCCACGGCCTTCGGGTAGATACGGCGCTGCTCTACTACTTGAGGTATCGTGACCTCGATTTTGTTTTTTTTTGAAATGTAAGAATTAAATATTCATTTAAATGTCATATTATTTTATTTTATTTATTTATTTATTTTTTTAAACTAGATTTGTTTTTGCGACTCGTTTAGAAATTTGCCAATGGTCGATCCTCTTGGACATCAACTTACTATCTCAACCACGGTAGCTCAAGTGGTAGAGCAGCGTCGTATCTAGCCAAGCCAAAGATTGACTTTTTTATTTCAACTAAAGACCTTAATTAATTGTAATGTATTAATTGGTCAAGCGGACCACGAAATTAGTGAATTTAATGATTAAAATGTTTGATGTCATCTTGAAGTCTGTACGGTTTTGAATCTGTAATTTGACCGATTCCCATAGGTTTGGACTGTCTAACTCCCTGTTATGACCGTTCTGGCTCTATGCTTTTCACAAACCTCAGTGGTAAGTGTGCGCTTGACTCTCCCTGTTTATTACGTTCACAACAGGCTCTATCAAAATGATAGAAAACAATAGAAATTATTTTGTAAACAGAAATCGAACTTGGTAAAATTTTTATCTTGCCTTATTCGACCAAAGGCGAGGAAACATTAAAACATATGATCTAATCTTGATGTTTGAAGGGTTATCAACCTAAATTTGGTCGTTTCTTATCATTTTGGTCCAGAATATCTAGAAACTACGAGTCGAATATATATATTAGAATGGAAACAATTAGATGCCGTATGCTTTCAAGGGGAGTAAACATTAAATCGTTTTATCATCCTCCTGAGTACGGGTGGGATCTACAGGTTAGACTGACCGTGGCCAGAGTACCCTTGTCCCTACTTCAAGGGAAATCTCGTCAAGAGTTCACTATCCAAACTTGACATCGTGGAGAGGTAATAGTGTCGATATAGCATAAATATTATGATAGACTCAAACAACCAGAAGCTATCAAATCTCATAGCCAAGTGTAAACAAAATTTCTTTGCAGGTAGTCACGATATCACCTTTATTGGGTTTCTCACGATACTAAATAAGAAAGTCTTCTTCATCCATGATTCGTACGGAATAGTTTAAAAAATAATGAAAACCCCTTAGGGGGTCAGGAAGCAGACAGCTTTATAGTACTTTTGACAAACTCTCGTTATGCAAATTGTTATTGTTGATTGTGCGACATCACGGAATGAAGACGTGTCACGAAAATGCATAAATCTTAAATTCAAACACTTGTATAGACTGATACGATGGTATATATAAGATGGCCTAATTATCGATTACGGATGATTTAATATTATTTTCCCAAGGAAGTACGTGAATCACGACAGGAAACATGTAGAAAAACAGTGGGGGTGCGCAAAGAGTGATAACTATGTTAGAATTCAACGAATAAAGCATTAAACAATCAATATTAATTCGTCTAATAAGTATTAATAGATTAATTAAATTTAAGTGAAACTGAATATATTAATCTTCATAAATCGATAACTTATCTAAATGGTATTACGAGATTTTTTTTGTAGGTTTATGTCTAGTGTATTTTATATATATAAATTAGTTCCAGTATATTACATATTATATTCTTGTAGGTATCTGTCATCTAGGTCCAAAAATAAGTTGTATTCATTTCTTGGGCGGAGTGAAAAAAAAGGAAGAACGAACAAAAGGATGTTCATCAGCACATATTGTTACGCTGACACGTTTGTTGAAAAAGTTGTACGCCAAAAATCAACTCGACGAAAGGATCCATTTGTCAGTTGGCAAAAGACATGTTGGCAACAATTCTTCTGCAGAGAGAAAATTTATATTAATGATTGATAGAGAGGGCAAGGTTGTCGACCCACGCAGGTCCGACTGGTTCCGAGTTGTTGGGCCCTCGGCGAAGACCTTGGAGATCTTTTAATCGCTTCTTGCTCGGAAGCTGGAGGTGTGGCCGATACCACAAGGCACCGTCCGTGCATTCCCTTTTCTTGCAGTATCGTGTCCGATTGGGACAAATACAATTACGAGAATTAATTATGAAAAGTTCACAGTTACAATGTTAATTGAAGGTTCAAACCTCCTCAGAAGCATGTGTTAAACTTAATACGAAAGGATGAAGCAGTTGTTAGTGGACGTTAGGTAGAAGCGGAGGGTATAACATGTAATAGACATTTCGGACAGCTATCCTACATGGTTTTCACAAAATACAACTAAAGTTGGGATTAAATGGAAAATAATGTGGGTTCTCTATTTAAACTCTCCCGTTTTTCGTCCAGTGCCCGTAATTATAATTCAATTTGTTAGTCGTGAATTCTGATCTAAACTGAAAGATTAACAGAACAGACCGAATAACTACGTCTTAGTTTTTCGTCCAGTTTAGCTATTTTTAATTTTCATACACACCCAGTCTGTATACCGTAACCTATATAAATCCAGATCAGAAAAATAAACTTAATGATTAATGGATCTGAACGTGTAACAACAGCTCAGTTTTTGTGGTTTACCCACTGTCCAGTTTCTCTGTTTTTAGAGCTCCATACAAAAAATGAATCAGATCGGAAAAATAAACAACCACTAACCGAACTGAACGTGAGTAACCACAGCTTAGTTTTTATCTAATATCTCAATTTTTCGAATTCATGCCCAGTTTATTTTTCGTTAAACTCAATCCAGAACAGAGATTTAAAGCTACAGGGCAGAGTTTCATCCAGGATGGCCATGTTAGGGACTCATACAAACTAGTTTGACTGCCAGTTTGTACATTTTATGATTCATACTTTGTTACTTGTCTTCTGCCAAATGTGTCTCCAAATTTGCCAAATAAATTGAATGCATGACCGATTGAGGCTTTTCGGTTTGTTTCTTCATTTCTGTTTCCCATACACGCTCAGTTTGTCTGTCAGTTAGCCTGAATCCAGAGAAAAGTGAACGATTAACGGAGCTAAACGTTAACGGTAACTCAGGTTTTGTCTAGTGTCACAATTTTTTTCATTCAGTCATGTAGTTTATAATTTCTAAAATCACTACATTACTAAAGTTATATGACAAAATATTCTATAATAAAATAACAAATTAAGTATTGCTCAAAAGCTATCACTCGACCAGCTGTAATAGTATTAAGACTATTGTTACAGGAGAAATTTAGTGAGAAAATCTGAGAAGGAATTCTAGAGCCTGGGGAAGGATTCTATCGTTCTAATTACCGATTTGCCTCAATGGATCGAAGTGTTTCAATTTTCACAAAAAGCGAAATATAATCTCTGCAATCTGCTAAATTCACGGTGCAGAAATTCCACCCCTCGCATACAATTCATCCATTCAAAAGTCAATGTATAATGCATTGTTCTAAAAAAATACGAAACAATATAAAAGGTCACGAAGAGAAAAGGATCAATGATACGATTTGAAAATAACTCGAATTGGCCCTTTTTTTTATAGTCCCAGCATAATAGATTAATAAGGGATTAGTGGCATTTAAATGGTATTGGATTTCACTGACTGAATGCAATCTTTATCTGCCTAAGAGTTATTGTTTGGGTGATACTGCCGTCCTTTCAAAATGACTGTCAGATTAACTGAATCGGACTTTCTATTATTAGTATTACTCGCTGGTTTGGTCTGCCAAGTGCGTTTCGGTTTCTTTTCATCTTCAGGGTGCATCTTTTTGATTCCTGTTCAATTGGGTCCTAATGACCAAATTATAGGTTTATCACTTCACATTCCTCTAGGGGAAATCTCACATAAATAGACTTGCTTACTTAGCTATTTAGTATATTTGGCTTACAATCTATTCCCCCAATAAACTTTATATAGAGCTTCTGTAAAAATCAGACGCTAATCTGGCTAATGACTCGTTTATTGAGATAGTTCTAAGATTTTTGACTCGCGCTGAACACTCAGGCAATACTCTTGTAGCATCTTCGTCTGATGAAAGGCATCGAGAGGACGTTGCAAACCTATTAAACGTACTCTATATTACGTCACGTTTAATCCAGTTTGCTTGCACGTGTTGAACTGCTTCTATCATACCATCTGGCCCCTCCTTTTGTGAACCAAAGTTGTCAAATGACCCACCAATGACAGTTCGTAAATACTACTCTGTACTACTGAGGTACATAAAAAGGGTCTGTTTTGGTATTGTTTTTTTATTCAAAATAAGAATTGTTTTTACTACATTCTCTAATTTCATGGTCCGCTTGACCAATTAATATATTACAATTAATTAAGGTTTTTAGTTGAGATCAATGGCACGAGCGGGATTCGAACCCACGATCTTCGGCTAGATACGCCGCTGCCCTACCACTTCAGCTACCTCGAACCAGTCGGACATGAAACTTCCCATCTCAACCCCACTGTTTGAATTTTCCCTCCTTTTTGCCATTTTTCAAATGTCGTGTGATCGGATTGGATTCCATTTCATTTAATTGAAAAGAGATAACGACGATTGACTTTTTTATCTCAACTACCTTTAAATTACAGGTGTATTAAGGGAAAAAGTTTCATCCTGTCGGCAGGATGCTGCATCCAAGCTTCTCCCTGCTTACATCCTTGATGTTCTGCAATAGACATTACGAAATGTTGAACCGTGGCTAACACTTTGACGTAAGTAAGACAAAAAAACCACACAAGTGCAATGGAACGAAAAGCTTACTTTTGACAATTGATGATCTAGGATGATCTAGCGTAACATTTCTTTTTGTAGTTTGGTCGTTTTTTTCAATTCGGCCTTATCTCACTATTTTGATCTATAGAGCGCGTTTAGGTTGTCTGTCAACAGCAGTGGTGGGTCTTGCCTTTCCCTGTTTATTTCCCTCATATCACGCTCTACCCTAATGATAGGAAACAATCAACAAAGTTTTATATAGACTATTTTAAACTTAGAAATGGTTCTATTTTGCCATATGCGACGAAAGGCGAGTGAATATTGAATTGAATGACCTCACGCTAAAGTCTCAGGGTTACGAATGTATAATTTGGTCGTTTTTCTTCAGTTTGATCCAAACCATTGAAATCCATCCAAATCATTAGAACGACGAATGTAAGAATTTTTATATTTAGACTATTTTATATTTAGAATGATGATCGTCCTATTCGATCAAAGGCGAATAAACATTAAATTGTTTGGGTATCCTCTTGAGGTCTGCGTGGTGATGAATCACTAGGTCAGACTCGATCGTGCCTGATATTCACTGGTTATTAAAGTTATATGCAATAGTTCTTATTAAAAAGTTTATAACTGAAAATGAAACACCGGGGTCAGTTTCTTTCAGAAAGGAAAGTTTGCCTCTCCCTGTTTATATCCTTGATATTGAGCAGAGAAGACTGCCAAATGCATCGGATCCCAATAGCGAAATAGGCAGACCGAAATTCAGGTTTAACACAGGGTAAACATGCTAAAATTATAACACATGTTATGAAACTGAATATGTCAGTCAATCTCATTCCCGCTTTTCGCCAAAATTGGCATCAAGGATTCAACACGCACCTCTGAAGAATGAGACAGGTAAAAAGATATACTTCAAAAAGAGTAATGCCTTATTCTCCTGTATACAACAATCAATATCGATATATTGTGCAATCTTCATCCTTATCTAAGTGCTTCGTTAACTTCGTCCAAGAATCCAAAGCCGCTATTCGTAATACGAACTAAGTTTAGTAGTTCTGCCATCACCTTCTACGATACATACCGTTGAACGGATGACTTAACCACATTCTGATGGATCTACGTAATTGGTCATTTGAAATGTCTCAAATGGTTTTGAGCTGATAGGTGTCCTGTGGCACTTTCTTTGGCCAATTTATCGTCGTCCTTGTTGCACCTCTGCCTTTTATACCATGTTACCAAATCACTCTGGTTGTTTACCCCAATGTTTGACCCTTTGATGCAGTCTCAATCGGCACTGAATTTTACAACCGCCTGCCTACGTAAACGATATTCTTTCGCAGGCAAAACCTTGCCCTTCGATCACACAGGCACAGTGTTTTTAGTAACCACTTAAAAGACAGTGGCATACGGCTTAAGGTATCCAGTGCTTGGTTTATTTCCATAGATACCGGCTCCTGAACCATACTCGGACATCTGTAGTCAGCAATAAATGGGATCCTTTTCTACCACGTCGCTCTGTAGGGTATTTTGATTTGATATTTCTTATAAGTCCTTAATGTAGGGATCATGGTGTCGTTAATCAATCTAGTTCCCACCTGGAGTTCTTACGAAAGCGTTAAATTATCCATTTTACGCGATCCTCTCCCTGGATGAAAATGTGTAGCGGTGGGCAGCAGTGGGTGACGTTCTCATTTCTCTTGTAAATAGTAATGTGCAACCACAGGGACATTTTTGGATTTAGCTGTTTCCATAAAGGCATTTACATCCACCAATGGCGATTTTTACTCTTTGTGTTGTTTTGTTGTAATATCAACAAAATCTTTGGTCAATTTAGAGAAGAACTACAACCCTATTTAGAACAATTTAGTAATTTTCCGATCATTTTGGACTCTTTTGCTCCTTTGCTTCTGACAGACGTTGAAAAATTAGTGTATCTGAAGTTTTTTACGTTTAAAAGCATTAAATAATCTTTCTGCGTGCCTTCTAATTAAAAAACAAAAAATTAGGTTAGGAGGATGATATTGCTTTATCATCTCTTGTTTATCATTTGATCGAGTGGAATATTCAGTGCACTATTTTTTAAAAATAATGATTATTAAAAAATTTGGTTAACATTTTTATGAACTCATCCATGCTTTACAAATAAGCGCAGGGTAGCTAGTAAAACAAGTCATTTTCTAGAAGTCCATTTGCTTGAAAGATTTTCTAGTCACGACTAAGTCTTTTTTTAAAATAAAATTAAAATAAAATAAAGTCTATAAATTAAACCAATTTCAGAATTATTTATGGCTAATCATAAATTAATTAATAAAAAACACTTCCTTTTTGTCCAAATGTATCAGTTTATTTCAATTTTTTTATTATGTAACCATTTGTTTATTATATCGTAAAATGCTATGTTAAAATATAATCATTCAGGTTCGTAAAAAGATAACCTAAGAAATAACACTAATATTTTTGTTTGCCATCGAACTGTCGTGCTTTAGTCACTATATAACTTTGTTGACTATAATCTAAATAGGAAGAGAGGAAAAACAAGATCGATCAATAATGCTAATACTTCATCAATCAATTTACAGCGGACTTACATAAGTAATTTGTTTATAATAACCCTTTCATCATTCAAGAATAGAAAAAAAGGTTAAAATCGTGACGTATCCGGTGTGTGGTGAATATGTAATTGGGTCGTTCCCGATTATTTTGGTTTCCTTATCCTTGATGTGTTCAGTGCTTGGCATCAAAACTATAAGCCGGGAGAGGAAGGTACCCACTACTGAAGATTAATAAAACTAGATGCGTTTAAGGCCAAAAAAGCAAGGATTGGGAGACGCTTGTCACCATTTAGCTTTCTTCAAGGTGAAAAATATAAAGTGGAAGGAGCACGTACCCTCTACAGAAAGTTGACAAATGACTTGACTGGCATGAAGGCAAAAAGCAGGGAGAAGCAGCCGCACATAGTACTGAAGAGCGAGAAAACGAAATGCGACTAAAACTAAACACAGTGGGGAATGTTTGAAATGTGCCGGCATTTCAACTCCTTCCGTGCGTAGTATCAAGATTATTTATTAGCAGGGAGAGGCAGGCCGTCCAACTAAAGGGTGAAAAAACGAAACGCGTCTGAGTTCAAAAATAACGAAGAATGGCAGACCCATGTCGGTATTACGCCTTTATTTGTAGTAGCATACTTTATTCCCTAATATTTTGGTCTGCCACTCCCTGCTTATTACCTTGATGCCACGCCCCAAAGGTGGCCCAATACCGACACAGATAGCATAGCTAGACAGTGAGGGTAGGCAGAATTAAACGTGCCCTCCTCTAGCTATATTATCAGAACAGTTTCACAGAAAAAAATAGACCATTTCATATATGTGAACTTAATTTAAACATTATTCAGTTGTCCTGCTATCCACCTTGATAAAAAAAAGATAATATGATTAGTTCCTTTGTGGGAAAAGAAGAGGAAATATCTAACTTCAAAAATATTTTATGTAACTTCAAGACGATGTAATTTGATCGTTACCTATCATCCTGGCCTACCTACTTGGGTCTGTCAGACCCGTTGTGTCATTTTGCAAGCTTCAGTTGTGGTTTGAAGGTCTGCCTCTCCCTGCTTATGTCCTTGATGACTTTATCTTCTACAGCTGACCGCTGATCAGGTAGCTATCCCTGCATCTGTAGATAAGAAGACACAGCCATGTTAGGCACACGTTCAGAAATCGCACAACTTGTGAAAAGATACTTCACCTAAAATTCAATATGCCATTTAAATTTTGTTTTTTATAAACCAAAATATACAATGAGGTTTTGAATTGATCGACACTGTCATTTTGGTGTAAAAACGGTTCTTTATTGAAGATGTCGTGGGGGAAAAGTAAACCACCGAGAATATGTACAGACCCGCAAAGTGATCAGTATCAACTTTGATCATCCAAATGAAGACCAACAATTACCACTCACTTCAATGTACTATTGTTGTTGGAAGGTCAGTTCAATAAAGACATGTCAATTGATGAAAATTTAGTTTTCAGATGGATGGAATTTTTTTTGGGAGGACTTCGAGCCTTTTAATGCATTAACAATTTTCTCCTAGCAAAATCATTGTGATATGAATATTACGCATATACAAACGCTGAGTGTTATCATAAAGTTGTAGCCCGAACTGGAAATTATTTAATCATCTTTCCGTGAATGATGATAAATGCTCCGGGATCCGGTTTATCCTCTCGATGGTCAATTTCACACCAAAGTCGCCAGAAGAGTGCGAAGTCAGAATGATATTGAATGCATGTGATTTGAGGTAACTTGTGAGTGAAACTTTCTGACCCATTTAAACGCAGCCTTGAGTTTCACTTCGCGCTCCCTCCTCCGTCGAAAAAAAATCTATATTTTCTATTTCACAATAGAAGCTGCCCTTTAATTGACCAAACGAATTCAGTACCGAAAATGCTGTGAATATTTCAGAATGATCGTACGTCGAATAAAAGCCTTTTTCGGTTAATTCTTATTGATCAAAGGTATCGGTTCAGCAGTTAGGGTTAGATCATGATTTTCTCCGAAATAATAGCGATTATTCAATCAACCAATTTAGATCAGATTAGATTTTTTGCGGTGGCTAAAGAGCATTTGCACCGCGTCTATCAAGTTGGACTCCTTTTCCTCCTGCACATATATATACTTATTAAGCATAAGTCTTGATTTTGACTCTTAAATTATACTTGCTGCATTGAACTTGCGTGTGGAAACCTTTTTTCGACTAAACAAAGTTACATATGTACCGTGCAGAATAGAGTATTGCTTCTTCCATAGTGCTCTTTTATGTACAATCTGTTGTTTTTGTTTCGCTTTAAACTTATCTATTTTATATAGATTTGTAAAATGAGCATTGTTTTAATAAGCTCATTTCGTCATGTGACAGGCTTTCGACAGGGTCTGGCATCCAGGCATACTTTTTAAACTTATGCGCTTCCTATCCTCTCATTATTACCTTTTCTGAAATCCCACCTAACTGGTGCGGCGATAAATTCTCGAAAATCAAACAGACGCAGACCGGTGTCCCGCAACGTAGTATGGTCCTATCCTATAAATGATTTATACTGCTAACCTACCAATACATCCAGACACTACACGGACGATACCACAATCCTATCTTCTAACTCGAATCCTGTCCAAGATAGATCCAACATCCAGGAGCACCTTGAGCTTATCGAAGACTGGTGTAAAACATGGAGGACAAAAGTGAACGAAAGAAATGCACTCAATGTACTTTTACGCTGACAAAGCAGCCTTGTCCTCCGTTGTACATCAACAACACAAGTTAATTGTTTCCACTCAAGTAAAATATCTCGTACATCTCGAAAGCAAACTGACATGGAATCCCCACACAAGACTTAAAAAGAACAACCTAATTTTAATGATACTTGGTACAACAGTAGTATGGTAGTAGGTATAGTAGTAGTATAATAATACTACGTACATTAATACTTTGAATACTTACAAAGGCTGAAATCGACTTTGACAACTAAAACAAAGCTGACACTGTACAAGACGTTATTAAGACCAGGGTGGACATACGGAGTGGAACTGTGGGTACTGCCAACCTTATCAATTTCCAGCACATCCAGTCCTTCCAATCGAAAGTCCTTAGACAAATTTTCTTTTGCTTTTCTTAGTTCTCTCTCTCTCTCTCTCTCTCTCTCTCTCTCTCTCTCTCTCTCTCTCTCTCCTCGCTTAAATAACGTTTTTAATTGTTTCCTTTAATCGCTTTTTGAAGTTTTTCCAGCTTGGATTTCTGGAATGTTCGGGGTACTGTAGTTCGGATTACGGAGTGAGCACTGTTTTGGATTCACCAAGACAAAAACTTAAAACTGTTTATAGTCGGACGCAAAGTTTTATGTAAAAAGGTGGAAATTAGCTCGTCTGTATTCAAACAGGGCCTTTCTCGAGGATGTTACGGGACTTGATTTCATTAGGCAACCACACGTGCTTTGAACTCCTCTTGGAACCGTTTCCGTTCCAAATATACTTACTTATAAAAAAGATGCGAAAGATTACACGAATGGAACATTCGCCCGTTTGATTGTACGGTTATTAACTACTGGTTATTATGCTTCATGCATGCTATTAAAATATATCTTTTAATTGTAATAGTCATGCTCATTTTTGCAGAAGAAGGTAGGGAATTGGAAGAAAAACTGTTTAGATAGACTCAGTGCTTACTCCATGTTGGGATGGGATGTGTATTTTTTTTGAGTTTGACAATAATATTTAACTCTTAATCTTGTGGAAGGAAGCGTGATGAACTAATCGAAAAGGAAAATAAATAAATAAATGGAAGTTTTCTTATCTTTCACAAGTTGTTTTAACAATATTCACAATTTCAAAAGTATGATAAATATCTGGATTTTATAAAATGTCAAAAACTAGATTTTTAGGTTTGGTTGATGAGTTCACTAGTCGATATCGGGGGGAAAAACAGCACAACCCTTGTTTGTAACACACCATCTGTCCATCACCGAAAATAGAACTTAGTTTTCATGGCTGGTGCAGAATGTAGACAAAACTATTGGAAGTAGAGCTTTTTGTATTTTTGTATTGAATTGGAATATCCATTCCGAATGGACGAAAAGGTTGGACGTTATGAAAGCCTTCAATAAATCGGCCACTGCCCGAGTTTGGAGGCGTAGAGAACTGGAAAATTATTAATCAAGTTTTGTTGGATTACTGAGGTTCTGTTTGTCCTCTCCTTGGAACCTCTCTCAAGCAATTAATCCTGAGCCTCTTCCTTGTGGAGCAGATGACAACAATTAAAACCCGACACCAAGTGTGTTTAAAATTAGAAGACCCTAGCCGAAATTTATAACGGGCGTCCCCGAATCGGGAAAAGTACAGAGTACGAACATAGCTAGGGGTGACAGACCTTTAGTATGGTAGCTTCCTCATTTTCGGTTTTCCGCCATCTCCAGTGGTGCTTTTGCGCTCTTGCCTCTCCCTGCTTATATCCTATACTCCATTTTCACAAACAGTCGGAATTAACGGCGAGGATGGGCAGATTGAAGTGAAACGACCTTAGTTGTACTGTATCATTTAACTTTAAATAACACTAGTCTTTAAGCAAACTGCTTACTAGGGGTGATTTATCAAAGGATTTGAATGAATGAATGGTAGCAAAGGTACTAGGAGGTGGGGTTTGTGTGCCCCAGGCACTGCAGCCTTCTGGCTTATTGTACCTTCCTAGTTCTTTAGTTAAGTCAATAGACTCGATCCTTTTTCTCAGGAGTATAAAGTCATTGACTGTTATTGCTTCAATGTGGTCCTCTGAGTCATTTTTGTGCGTCAGATTGAATCTCCATTGAGCCGTTGCTCCGCATTCGAAGATGATATGAGTGGCTGTTTCCTCCTCCTCATTACATAGTCTGCAAATTGGATCACTATTATATATGCCCATGTTTTGTAGATGTTTCCTCAGGTGCCAGTGGCCGGTTAGTAGTCCCACCACTCCTCTGAGATTTGCCCTCTCCAGTTGTAGCAGTGTTTTTGCCAGTTTTGGTGAGGGTTGTTTTATCATGAGTTTACTGTGTCTAGCACTGCTAGAGTTTATCCATTTTTCTCTTTGTTTTATTTGGATCCATTCTGCGATGGAGGATTCTACGTTTGTTTTGGATATCCCAAGGATAGGCTCGGGGCCTATGTATGGTCTTGCGGATCCTCCTCTGGCAGTCTGTCTGCTTCTTCATTACCCAAAATTCCCCTGTGCCCTGGCACCCAGGATACCGTTACCTTGTTGTGTTTTCCCAGATTTTGGAAATTTTGGATGCATTCACTGACTAATTTTGATGTGATTCTTGTACATGCCAGTGCTTTGATAGCTGCTTGGCTGTCTGATCTTATGAGGATTTTTTTGTCAGTGTAACCTCTTTTAAGATTTTCCAGAGCACAAGCATTGATAGCATGTATTTCTGTTTGAAAGACCGAGGTGTACTTCCCTAGTGAGTTTGATTGCTCATATTGCTCATATTTTGGGCTTGTACAGAAAACACCTGATCCGGTTCCTTCAGTTGTTTTTGAGCCATCCGTATACCATATCATTGTATCCGATGTTCTCCTGTGTTCTTCCTCTCCTTTGTAGTCTGTTGAGATTTTGTAGGAGGTCGTGAAGATTGTAAGGATTTGAAAATGGTGAAAAGCCGAACGTGACCGACAGACCAAAACCAACGAGGATGGAAAATTCAAATCATCGGAAAGATCCAACCTACAGCTTAGTAGGGCTCATAACCAGTCACTTCCGGAATTTCAAGACAATCATACCAAGTAAAGGTATGACGGTTTTGGTCTCATGGTATCAGACTATCACAGATCTTGGGATAAGTCGCCATAAAAAAAAAAATCGGAGCAAACAATGCCGAAATAATAAAAGTATCAAATTTGCCGACTGAGCGCTCACGGTGTATGTTGCGCCTCGTTTTTTCGGTAACTTTTCCGCTTCCGATTCCAAGTTAAAATTATGGGCGAAAACAGTAAAAAATAATCTGAGGAGCGGTCAAAAATTAGGTAGGCTAGAAAAAACTTTTTAATTTTTTTAGCCGACGTTTTTCGATTCGGGTCATCTCCAGGGCATAAAGTGTTGCTATTCTTGTGGAATCCTATTGTTGATGTATGAAATTGTTGTGACAACAATGATAA
The DNA here is from genome assembly GCA_039619505.1 of Cimex hemipterus. Taxonomy (NCBI): domain Eukaryota; kingdom Metazoa; phylum Arthropoda; class Insecta; order Hemiptera; family Cimicidae; genus Cimex; species Cimex hemipterus. The sequence continues at coordinate 1,881,186 of CM077102.1, forward strand.
ACAACCACAAGATTAGCACCAAACTGTCCCTGGACATGACCCCAATAAAGGTCGAAACGACGACAAACAAATGAAAAAGGTGTTTTTTCCTAAACTACTTATTAGTTTACACGCTTATGTGTCTAAGTTAAACTATTGATTGAACGTAAAATGTAAGTAATAATAAAAAGAGAAGAACAAATGCTACATAAATAAAAGGGAGGCAGACCTCCGGGACGTATCCACGAAATCAAATTGAACGGTCAAGCACCAACCAAACAAATGGATAAAGGGACAACTGAATGTAGATGGGTGAGTGCGCATCAACCTTGGGTCGCATAAGCTTTACCAACAAACTGGAAAGAATAGTTTACACGTGGATGGACAGTGCAATGTAAACAGTAAGATTTAAAGAAAAGGCGACTAAGGGAACGTTTAGCTCTATGGAGAACGTTTAATATCGACCAGGTGTCACCACTGCTTCAACAAGGGTCTCGCCTTTTACGCTGCGCAGCTCTGAATATAAAGCAAGAGGTCAATCTCTTTATCGTCGTCTCAGAATCGTCAACGCGGTACCACCTCTTCGTTGGAGCAAGCTGTAGCAATAAGAGTACTCGCAACATCACCTCTCGCACTCTCAACAGACGTCTGCTTGCTGTAAGTCCCTTCGCTTGCTATCGATTCCATTGCATCAGCATCCTGCTCATCGACAACAGCCACGGACTTCGACCATCTCAGGCCACCGAAAACCGGGTCATTAAACTTGTCTCAATCAAGACATCAAGACTCAAACAAGATGATAATGATGGGGGATATTTCCATGAAACCAAATGTTGAGGTCAACCACCGTGTGGTGCGCCTCAACCTTGGGTCGGTTACGTCTGGATCATTAACTTCTGTCTACCTGACAACCGAGATGAAATTTGGATGTACCTAAACCCCGAGGTAGGAGGAAATTGTCATCCAGTTGAATAAAGTTATGTTTGTTCTAAAACGTCTTCTAACGAACCTTTCCACTTCTGAATTTTATTTAATGAGCCGTCTGGTGAGAATCGTGTCTGTATACTAAAAAATAACTTTTAGAAATAATTTAGGATATGTTTCAAATGCGTGGCAACCGAGTTAGTTAGCCGACCGAGGGAAACCGTCCCAGGATAAAAATGTCAACATGCTCACTGTCGTTTATGGTTCAAATAAATTCCAATGGAAATTTTATGGGATCAGATTGTAAACTTCGAACGTTTATTGTTTTGCCGTTTGGGAGAAAGATCCACATTTGTCTATAAATAGAGTTAATCAGTTAAAAACAAGGACGATTGGATATCAGTTGTTAGCTTGGCGAGGATCAAGTGGGCTAAACCACTTTTCAGCATCACAACGTCACCGATTTCTCAACCCCCGGATCGTTCATTCCTTCAACCCTCGACATTGTTCATAAATTAGTATGAGGTCTCGTAAATCCGAATTGAGTCGAATAACAAGCATGATTTCACGATTGTGATTATTATTACTTGACTCAGAAAGATCGAACATTTGATTTCTGGTTGAACAAAGTTACATTGCTTGTTCGGCAAAGCATTTTAAATTTTGGGAATTAATGAACGAATTTCACTTTCTAGCGTCTAATTCGTCGATGTTTCTATTAATGCAAGTATGTCATTGATGGTCTTTCGTTACCATTACTTTTGGGAAGAGATCTTAGGAGATGGAATCGTATGTATAAATATGTTGTGGTTGGTTTGTTATATATATTCTATATAATTAAATGCTGATTAATTAAAGAAACAACGAATAATTAATGGCCCAGCCGAGCAAAGAAAACCAATTTTCAAACGAATAAATAAAAGATAGAATTCAAACGAACGTAACTAATTGCAAATACGTAAAATGTACGAAAATCTCTTGATGGACATTACAAAGGAATAATTTGTTGAATATGGAATTGTAAAGCGTGAGAGTACATGTCAGCAAGCATCACGAATTGATTGATATGGTGAGATATCCTCTGGAGGTCTGCAAGGTGATGGACGTGTAGTTTGGACATCCGATCATCTTGGTATTAAACTCGATTCAGCTTCTCGCCATCTTCAGTGATAAATATATGCAAGAATCTAGTTAAAATAACTGTGAGATTTAGACGCTTGAAGTCTTGCCGTGATGAACCTGCAGTTCTGTCGTTTCCGATTATCCTGATCAATCTATTATCGCGTTTTTGATCTACCAGAAGCGTTTAGATTTCTCGCCACCAGTTGTAAATTTATTATATGTACAAATATGTTGTTTTTCAACGGTTTATGGAAAACCAGTTTGCCATCATTATATTCTTCATTTATTAAACAAAAACGACGTCGGTGGAACAAATAAAGACCGAGACTTAGTTTTTCTGCTCTTGGAGTACTGAACAATTATGATTCTTTCAATGACTGCCCTCAAAAACCGGTTTTCAACTTGACTCACACGAGATGAGAACCAGATTCGCGAAGTACATTGACTTTTAATTACTTAAAACATTTCAAATTGATTAGACAAATCAAAATGCAGGATAAATAAAATGATTTCTTTACCGTTCCAAGAAAGGAATGGTAACTTTCAAAATCGTTAGTTATATTATAAAAAATCGTATCAACTTTACAATCTACATATATACTCAAAAACTGTGAACAAAGGAAACTCGAGTTGTGGTGAAAAATCACGAGTGTTAAAATTCAGTGACCTTCAGAGATGAATCAATCACTGTTGAATTTCTGTTGTAGATACGTGTACGTGAGTGCCTTCTTCTTGTCATTTGAAGGAATGAATAACGTGAAAAAGTCGGTGAAAATATCAAGGGAAGAATGTCAGAGGAATATCCAAGGCAGTGGGATGTTTATCACGTTTGTTTACTTATCAGGGTCGGCCAGGGTTAACGCTCCCACTAGACGGACTGAATCTCCAATTAGTCTGATGTCACTTCCATAATTTTCTAATTGGGCCTAAATTGGGCCTATTTTCCTCCTATGGAACTTTTCGTTGCCGGCTCCCGCACGAAACCATCATTTACAACTGCGGAGCTGTCTCGTCACCGATCGTTATGACCGCTAGTTCCCAGACGCAGCAGTCGTTTGTCTGTAAAGGGACAAAACTCAGCCTGATTCCAGAAAGAATATACCGTGGAACGTAAACAAAATATTTGTAAAGTTTGTGGAAAGCAGTTTGTTTTACCACATCTAGAAATCATGGTCTACTATTGTGAAAACATGATGAAGTACCAAGTTTTTGATATATCTCATCTTCTCAAATTATCTTTTATAATAATTAATTTATCCCCCGCCACCACATGATAACGAAGACAGCATAGAAAACTGTGATTAGTATTATCAAAGAGAAATGGCCAACAGGAATAAAACTAAAATGGAGAGATATCAACCAAATAATGCAACAGTTATCCAAGCAGACATCAATGCCCCCGCAGGCCTCAAGAAGAAATTTCATTGTTATTTTTTCCAAATGTATGCACAAATTTATCACTTAAGAAGAGGAAACAAGTATAACCGACAGCTAGGATAGGTGGACCAGGACGAGGGTTATCACCCCGCAGGCTTCATACGCCCCAACAGTTATTTTTCTAAATACATGTATGTATTTGCTACTGAAGTCATCTTGCCAGAAACCAATGAATACAGGATGCAAAAAAAGCGAGGATAGGAGGAGCAGGATGATAGGAAACGACCGAATTAATGTTCATCATGGCAAGACTTCAAGCGTCTAAATATATACAATTGTGGTAAAATAACAGCGAAATTTAGACGCTTGAAGTCTAAATTTATATATATATATATATAT
>CM077102.1:1919986-1959132 GCA_039619505.1 Cimex hemipterus
AGAGAGAGAGAGAGAGAGAGAGAGAGAGAGAGAGAGAGAGAGAGAGACTGAGAGACTGAGGGCCGAAATTGCCACACGTTCCATTTAAAACATTTTCGTCTGACAGTTAAGTTGGAAACCGGAATAGAGAAGAATTTGCTAGATTAAAAACCGCAGAACGTAAAGGTGATCTGGTGAGGAGATCACGGTAGTAACCATGACGTATCCGGTCAAACGGAATATTCCACGGGCTTCCCGTTTCCGCAGAGCGAGCATGAAAATCAAGGTGTCCACGAATAAATTCGACCTATGACGCATTATTCCGGATCGTGAGATGCGGTCTGGTGTGATGTAGGTTTCAGAAAAACGTTTTTTTTTTTATCATGCCAACACTTCCATCTTTATTGAGATCATCTTCAGGGCCTGGGATATACAAACACTTTTTACGTTTAGCAAATCCATTTTGGATGTGGAAGAGTGAATTTTTACAATGCAAATATATATGTTATATTCAAAGTATTTCTTCTCAGTCAAAGTGTTTGTCATCAGTGAAATTGTGCCATTCTTGTGTGTCATGTTGAGAGTACAAGTGAGATTTTGCTGTTTTATGTTTACATACGTTGAATTTTGAAGGGGTGGGGAAGGAAGTCGGTATAGAAAAGACATTTTTGTATAAGGTGTCGACTTCTTTGAGGTGAAAAAAGCGACGAAGGGGCAACGTTGGTAATGCAAGATTATCATTTCAGGATTACATAGAAGGGGATAAATAGAAAAAGGAAGGCTAAATTGTTGGAAAATTAGATTATGTGAAAAATATTTAATGTGTGGAATGTAATGTGATGTGCTGTTCTTATCTCTGCTGAATTAACTATTTCTAAAAAATTGCGTTTATGTTTGTTTAGTTCTGTGTGTAATATTTTTGGATTGTTGAAGTCGAAATTGTGTTGGTATTCAAAATGGTGGGGAGTGAGTGCTGTGGGATTTCGCAATCATAGATATGTTGCTTTACTCTCTTGATGTAAGTTGCCCGACAGTTTAAACAGTTGATCTTGCAGATTACGTAAGATTTATTTGTTATTGGTATGGGAGCTTTAATTGTTGCTTGATAGGCCTTGAATAAATGGCTCGGAAATGTTTGTATTTGTTAGTCTTAATGAGGTATTATTAGTATTACTGGATGGTGTTAGTGTTGAGTTGAAGTTGTTGATTATATTTTGTATGTATATTTTTATGCTCTTGTGGTGAAATGAGGTATGATTAGGGTAATGATTCTACGAAGTAACCCATTGGCCGTGTTTATAATTGGATTGAGAGATGTCGAGTTGAGGTAGCACTCTTTCTTAATTTTTGATACTAATCAGTGATTAATGTGCCATCTAGTTGTTTTATAATGAGTGTATCTAAAAGCGGTATTTTTTGTTGTTTTCGATTTCATGTGTAAATTGTAGGCGTGGGTGAAAGCTGTTAAATGTATCTATTTTATCTGTGGGAACTGCTGTCAATATATCATCTACATAAGGGACGGGTAATGTGAAAGGAAGTTGTGGTATGACTGTATTAAGCAGATGTTTCATGATTATGTCTGTCAATATCGTGCCTGGGTTGCTACCCTTGGCTATGGCAAAAATTTGTTTGCAAAATTGATTGTCGTATGTAAAATATCCGTTAACAGAGTAATGTCGGATCATTGTTACGAACGTGTTCTTTGATAGAGTTGTGTGTGGTGTTATGTTGGGCCTTTTATCTTTAATAATTTTCTGTGTTGTGTCTTTTCAAATGTTGGTGAACAATGATGAACCATCTAGGGATATGAGAGAGAGTAGTGTGAGGGGATGTGAATATCATTAATTTTGTTAATGAAATGAAATGAATCATTTACATTATATGTGCTATCTGTGATGTTATTGAGTATGTTTGTAAGGTATTTTGTCATGTTATATGTGACGGGGGTTTACAAATGAAATTATGGGTGTTAGAGGGTGTTCGGGTTTACGTGGTTTTACAGATCCAGATACAGTTTCGGGGGTGTTGGTGAGTTGTTTTGAAAAAATACTTTGGTTAAATATACAAAAAAATATATTTTGCATTGCATAAATTCATTTTTTCCACAGCCTACATGCATTTGTTAAATGTAAAAAAGTTTGTAAATCCCAGGCCCTGAAGGTGATCTCAATAAAGATCAAAACGTTGGCACGATAAAGAAAATGTTTTTCTGAAACCTACATCACACCAGACCGCATTTCACGATTTCGGAATAATTATCTATTATCGGTCTTTAATAATGACCACACTATGACGCATTATTTATATTGTTAAATTCTGTTTAAACACAATCGTCCATTGTTTCTCGGTCCTTGTTGCCTATTTGAGGCCTTGTTCATGTTTGTTTACTAAGTGGAGCGAATCGGTATCTCAACAATAGTCTTTAAAATGGTTTTGGATAAAAATAGTGGACTTTTTCTTTCCATTTGAATGAGAACATGGGGCAATTGTTCAAAGGTTTACATTACTACCTATTACTTTCAATCAACCAACAAAACAGGGTCATCTTTTTTCGGCCTGTTTTTCATTTTTCACATCTTTCAGAGTCGAAGCATCTACCAAAAGGCAAAAGGCTAACTTTTTGGCCACCCATGCCACATACGTTTTTCGTGACGTAAACACACTTAGATGATTATAGTGGAAAGATGGTCCATATGCGATAAAATGTTTTTAAATCCAGGAAAGCCTTAAAAATTCCCCAAAAACCTAATGGAAGATTAAAATATACCCAATGGGAAACGATTAGAAATAGTGGAATTAAATATTTGATTTAAAAAAAATGCTCTTGGTTCTTGGGATACACATATAACCATACAGGGTGATTGGCGATAAGTGCCCAAAATTCAGGTGTTTCTACTCACCATATGCAACAAAACACATAAAGTATAAACCCCTGTGTCCAAATCTCAGCGGTAAAGAAGTAATTTCAAGTTTTGGTTTTTTAACTTAAGTTCACTAAATTGCTTATAAACTTCAGAATTTCTGACTCAAGAAAAATCTGGCTTGTGCCATCTGAAAGAACGTTAAATTAGCTGTAAGAAAACCTATTTCCATTGCAGAACTGATGAAAAAATTCCACACGAAAAATTCAGTGAAAAACAAAAATGTTGAAATCTGGAATTTTTTGAAAATGTTTGGTAACCGTTAATAACTAGAACTCCTAGAACTTTGCAAATTCTCCATTCAATTCGCTTCCAGCGGTGTACCCACATTCTTCGGTTTGCTTTATCTTATCAGCTGACAACGTGCTCAGGTTGGTGATTTAAATCAAATTTTTGTTTTGTAATGAATATCTTGCTGATATGCTCTTCATTTACGGTTACTGCAATGGCAATGCTACTGCTGCAAGAAGAGTACCAAATTCGTTTTCCACATAGAGACGTTTCAGCAGATCGAACTTTTCAACTAACTCATCAAAGTCTGATTGAAATTGGTTTTTTCACATGAAGAACGAGGGATGACATGGAAACCAGTGCACGTACCTTATGTATAGAACTTGATCGATCAGAATCGAGAGGTTGGGATACCACCCGTGGGGAAGGATTGTACCCTTACCATTTTACGAGGGCGCAAAGTTTGAAGCGAAATGACCACCAGTGGTGAGTTGATTTTTTTCCTCATCTACATCAATCACTCTCGTAAAATGGTAAGGGTACAATCCTCCCCGATGGAAGGTATTCCAAACTTTCCATTGTGAAACGCCAATGTCTAGACATAACGCAAGTAGATTTAAGTAAAAAAAACCCAAACCTAAAATCTAAAATTACTTGTTTACCGTTGAGTTTTGGCCAGTGCTTTATTGGAAGTTTATCTTATGCGTGTAGTGAGCAAAAACACCTCATAAAAATTTTCACTTCTTAACGCCAGTAACCTTCCCTACGTCACAAAATTATGGTAATAAAAAGTTAATACTCGATCGGCGAAATTCATTGGGGTATAGGTGATGGTGCCCTAAACATAATTCAGATACCACTCTCTCTATTCCAACTTATGCCGCACCTTAGCAGCATTATCAAAAGAATGAGATTTAAGCAAATTCCGCAATGTTCAAAGAATACTTACAATAACAGGCTTTAGGGTTGTATACTACGAAGCGGCATGTGTCCTGGCTGTGGTAGTTCCCATAGATATTAAGATCCAAGAGTTGGTAGACTTTCATAACGCAACATAACAACACTGTGTTCCAGCTCTGGTTGTGGGATCCCAAAAGCCTATCTCAATGGCCCCATATTGCGCAAAATCTGCACTTTGACCACGAGGAAAGTAGGATGTTCTGTTCACTGAGTAGTAAAAGACAAGACGTTTTTGTTTTGTATGGCAAGGATGAAAAACAAATTACAACCCTCAAAAATTAAATTAGCAAGCTGGAACTAGCTAATAGCTCGGTCTGTAGATGAATTTAGGAAAAGTTCTTTTTTACAAAAGATCCTCTGATGCACATCATTCCATTAATCAAATGTGATCGTAACTCGGGGATTTTTTTTGCTATGAACTTTTATCAATTCTGTTTGTACGCCCAAAGACGATCTCGAACAATCGTCTGCAGTTCTGGTGTTTCCTCTATCTATTTTTAATTGTCTTTATCGGTACCAACGGAGAAACTTGTATTGTTACATGAACCGAAGGCCGATCAGCTCATCCACTGAGAAACCGATCTAATCTCCGTGATTGAAATCTCGCAACGTCTAAGTCACCTTTAAAGGCAATTGTCTCTCATCGTTTAAAGTTCCTAACAATGAAAACATATCATATACGAACCAAAAGGTTATCCAATGATGTTTAGAAATAAAAACTCAAGTTAATGTTTAGAGTAACCTCAATTTTAAATTTTAGTGGAATTTCTTTAAACAAATTCTAATGGTTAATTGCATCAAAGTTGTCACCTCTGTTTCGTAGTTTAAAAAAGAAATAGAAAATAAGAAAATTATCACTACTCAAATCGATAGGTGTATGCTGTTATGCAATGATAGACTTTTAAAATGATCATCTAATGTGTCAAAATATTTCTGGTCGATTTTTAATAAACCAACAAAAACAAGCTCACACAATAATATAGATATATATCCAGAAACATTAAATAAATTCTTCATAGAAAAAAACAGTATGAATAATTATTCAGAAATCGTTAGATGCGGTAGATTTTAATTTTTCGTGCCAACGTTTCGATCTTTATTGAAATCATCTTCAGGGCTCAACGTGTTTCCTCCTAAAAACAATAAATGAAGTAATTTGGTTCATTTGATAAACATCTGTTTTTGGCAGAGATATGTCACTCAATTTCTGAAGTTATCAACAGTTAAAAAAAAAAAAAAAAAAAACTGTATAAATAGCAAGGTGTGTTACAGCCCCATAACTCTTGCCATAGAACTTTCAAAAATAATAGAAACAGCTTTTAAAATAAGATTAAACAACTTGAAGGAGAAATATAAAACCATTTTTTCTTCTCAATTCGACTTTAGGCAGGGTCTGGAACCACTGTTTGCTGCACTCTGTATTACTGTAGATTTACGAAAATTTATATTTAAAAAAAAAACGAAATATATGATAAACCCGGATTGTCTCCATTATATCATGACTTGTTCTTATAGAAGCTTCAGCAATATGGCGTTAGGATACTGCAATTTAATTTGATAAAAGATTCCTTTAAAATAGACAAGATTGTAAAAGTAAACAATAACACTTTAGTCAGTTGAAGTGTGATATGTGGCGTACCCCAGGGTTCAATCCTAGAACCACATTTTTGAACATATACATAAACGATTTAACCAGCATTGTAAATAAGGTTTATCTTAAAATGAAGCTATTTCGCTCTGCTGATGATACAAGTTTCATATTCAACTGCGATAAGATAGGAGTTGTAAATATTTTAAGCTGTGTAGATGATTATTTTCACTACGATTTCTTGGTTTTAAATGTTGAAAAAAAATCAGTTTATAAGGATTAGAAAACAACGTTGAATCTTTAAGGTTAAAACTTGACAATAACTTAAGGTGGTGTAATCACACTGAAGAAGAAATTATAAAACTGAAAAATATGCTTTGTAATTTAGAAACTAAGGAATCAAGTAGACTTGAGAATGTTGTACATGGGTTTTTCCAGGATGTAATCAACTATGGCATTTAATTCTAAGCTGGAGAAAGCTGCAACGCTTTTTAAAAGTAGAAAAAAATCTTTGCTCTTAATGTGTAATACTAGCTACGTGATGACTACACTTAGTTTGTTCGTTTAAAATAATATTAATATTATATTATAACAGTATTATTATATAATATAATAATATAGAATTATATTATTATATTATTAATAAATATGTAAGAGAATTTACAAAAATGTCAGTGAGTATTATAGGCCAAATAAGTTGCACCCTGGAACAAAAGACAAAACATTTAATTATTTACCGTATAGCAATTGATAGGAAATTTTAATAAACTTTCCGTTGGTCCCCTTCCACTTTTTGCCCGATTTCTCAACGTTATTCGTGATTTTTGGGCCACCATGAAATAGGGCGCCGCTCCAGAACCCTTTCCTTGTTCGATTTGAAATTTTTCGTAAATAGTGCAAAAATTAACATGTTCCCGAATTTTTCGAATTTACTGATGAATGACTGAAACTAGTCAAACATACGTTAATTTTATTTTAAATAGTTGGTACACTACTCTTGACGGTTCAGACAACCAACCGTGTCTTTAATCTTAAAAAATGCATATCATATATTACAAATTAAATAAAGGTCAATATAGAAATAAAAAATACTCGTAAAGATTTGTTCGCCAATATAACTTTTAATGTGTTGCCACTCACATTAAGAGGTATGGCCATACATGAAGTTATTAGTGTCATAAAGCGAAAAAATGATTTTAAAAAAATCCCTTTTACAACGTGAAAGGAGTCTTACATTTTGGTACACCTCTATTTATATCTATGTATATCTCATTGCGAATAAATCTAAACCTAACTTAAAGGGGAACGATCAAGTGGGTAGAGCAACTGCGAATTCAGCCGAAAGTCGTGTGTTCGACTCCCGCTGGTGGCACTAACTTTTTCATTTCAACCAAAACATAAAAAGATTAATTAATTGAACGAAGTAATTTGGTCAATAAGCTATTAAATGTAATGGAATTAAAGGGGAACGTAGTTTATACAACAAATAACGAATATTTTGATATTTGCAATTTTTTCTTCTCAGTTTATCCAATATGCGTCAAGCAAGAGCGAAACAAAAAATGAATTTTTTAAAAATAAAAGTTTCAGTGAGTTGATTATTTATTTATTAAAGACGTAATGATATAAACACTAATAGCGTTTTTTTCCCTAATATGAATAACCTTGTACGCTAGACACTCGGCCTGGACCTTGGCCGATCAAGATATCAAAAAACGTGAACCCGATTGAGAATTTTTTGTACGGTTGAATAAGTGTTATATAAAAAAATATGTAAAAATTTCAACGCTTTCAAACCGGACGTATTTCTGAGGCCTTCAAAAGGTTCGACTGATTCCAGCTCTTAAAATTGAGCTGCTTCAACTTTAATTCCTTAAGATAAAAAATCAGCACGACCGGAAATGATCAGCATGCCGGAACCGAGGGGGTGACGAGATATGCAATAACAGGAGGATTTTGAACGACTAAATATTTTTTATTTTCCGATTTCTAATCACAATAATTTCCTACAAATTCCATCAGACACAACTTGTCAAATCTCATACATCAAGAAAATTCATCTTGAACATAGAAGCCAAGGCGTTAATGATTAATTACATAGATGTCCGTGTGCATAAATTAATTCCGACATGATTGCCCAAGAAGATAACCGTAATCGATGAATTTCGTATGTGACGGACGTTGAGAAATAGGTCAGTGCTGTCAGTTGTGACACCCTCGGCGTACGGAATGGTAAAAAACCCGTACGCGACTTCACGGCAGTCTTTCTGACACAAAGAAGATAACATGGAAGAAAAGATCTTTCTTATAATGTGAGTAAATAGATGCGACTTTCTCCTCGACTTCCCTGGCACAACCTATTCAACGACAACGTCCTCGCCCACAAGTCCAAGGGCATGTTCATTGTAACATAACAGTTTCCTGTCTGTTTTGATTTGTCAGGCGCGTTTCGGTTTCTCACATCTTCAGTGCGTGGAATCAGTGACATAATAAAAAACAAGGCAAAGGCACGGAAGATGCGCTTTGGCTATCTGCCATCTTCAGAGCATGGCAGCATGAATGTAAGTAAGGAAAAACTTAAGCTCTGACACTTAAAAGACGTTTTGGCTTCTCGCCATTTTCAGTGTGTGGGACTCGTGATATAAGCAGGGAGAAAAAAGCACACAGGATATAAATGAGTTGTTTTTGTTATTCGCCGAGTCCAGAGCGTGGCATCAAGGAAGTAAGTAGGGAGAAGTAGGCGCAAAGACACATAGAAGGAGCATTTCGACTTTTCGCCATATTTATTGCGAGCACGAAAGATTTAACCAGGGAGCAACAAGCTCGCAGATACATAGACGTTTTAGGTGTACGCCATCTTTAAAGCGTGGCATCAAAGATACAAGCAGGGATAAGCTGGCGCAAAGCCATACAGGAGAGGAGTTTTGGCTCTAAGCCAACTTTAAAGAGTGTCATAAATGAGGGGGAGTAATCACACAGATATAAAAGATGCTTTTTGGCTTTTCGTCATCTTGAGTGCTAAGTGTCCAAGTCGTTACAATGGAGGCGAAACCGAAGATGCCTTTCGACTTTCGTCACCAAGGTGCATGACCTTAAGGATTATAAGGAAAGAGAAACAGATACACGGATACACTTAATACACGGAAGAAAAACATTACACATTTAAGATTTTGCTATTCATCTTCTTTAGTGTATGGCATAAACTATATGAGTAGGAAGAAGCAGGTGCTTAAATCAAGATAAAAAGATTGACCATTGAAGATCAGTTTCGGCAGTTATTTTTGTTTCGTGTGTAACTTCATGGATGTAAGTATAGGCAGAGCACACCGGTCAAAGACACATTTCGCTATATTCAGTGTGTCCGTACGGCCCTCTCCCTATTTATAACCTCACTGCTATTTGATGTTGCCTAAATGCCGAAACTGGTTTGACAGACCAAAACTGCCTGTTGTTGTTTGATCGTTGCTGATCATTTTACTCTGCGGACAAGATTGCCAGACTCGTTACAGCTTCAAGGATTCAAGAGTGGTCGAGCAGTCACTTAGATATACTGAAGATGGATTTTCGGCAGCCCCGTCTACATCCGTGTAGGATGTAAATATGGGGAGGCAGAACAGACACACATAAGGCGCGATTCGGCATCTTACCGAAATCAGTGCGTGGTACAGAGGATTTAAACAGACATACATATACAACGAAGCAGCGTTTCAGCATATCACCATATTCAGTGCGTTCTTGCGTCTCACCCCCTTCTCATACCCTTCATGTCACACGCTTAATAAATACTGTAACTTTTAGCCGGCGAAAATAGTCAAGCTTTCTGAATATTTTGTTCTGCGGACTGGTCTGTCAGGCGCGTTTCGGCTTCTTGCTATCTTCAGTGGACAGATCTAATTGTGCATATGGCTTTAACGACGCATCCCGCTAAATGAAATAATCGGAAAAAACCCATCAGCTCATATGCTTTAAATAATCTCACGCTTATTATTCACGATTGCATTTGTTTTGGGAAAAAGTTAGATGGGTTGCACTTTAGTATCAATTGTGCACTCTTCATTTAACATTCCATTAAACGTCCATTTAATCCGGGCATTTTTGACGGACTCATTGAACACAACAGAAAATTGGAGTACTACATGCCATAACCACGTAATTTCTCAATTAAGACGTTACAAGACTACTAAGAATGTTATCTATTTTTTCTTTCGATTTTGAGTAGTAATGTAATGCCTAATAATTGCCTGGAAAAACTCCAGTTTGTGTCCAACCTGGAAATAACAATGAATCGGCTAAAAATAACGTTCAATTAATTGATATCCTGATTGATGTTGTTTCTACAGTAAATTATGTTTGACGAAATCTTCCTTAGTAGCGAAATTGATTGAAAATCGGAAAAACAAATTGTTGGAAAAACCCTGGCTATCAGTGAAAGGGGAAAACATGACTGACGATCGAGATCGAGTAACGACTCTAAAATCGTATCCGAAAAAAACTATTCTGGGTCAGATTCGATAACATTAAGAGGAAAGATCTATACAGAAATGATAGGAGAAATATTTTTCTAGGACAAACCTTCTAGAATTTTTGCAATACTCGTTTGTACAATTAGTTCAATATCAAGGGCGTTTAAGGAAACGTTTAAGGAATGAAGATAATATCTTCTTCTTCCAAATAACTATTTTAACAGATGTATTGAAACTAAGTTGGTTGTTCAGTTTAATAAAGCAGGTGTCTACTTTTTTATATCACCCTTGAAACGAACACCAATGCTGTACATTCAGAATAATTAATTATTTTAAAGGCTCATTAATTAAATGCGATAATTTTAGATGGCTTGAATTAATTGACTTTTTTCGGTAGTTATTTTTTGTTATAATAATGATAACTTTCAAAACATACACCTTATAATTCGGGGAGAAAATAAACCGACATAAAAGGTCACAAAGAGACCTTACCGGCTTCAAGGGTGTTTTTTTAGCATCAACCATGTAGTCGCAGCCACGAACATTTTATTATTTAATATTAATGTGAGGTCAAATGCTAACGTTAAACGAAATGAACCCCGAACCGGTCCAAAGGCTGCAACCCATCGCCGCTGGGCACCACATTGTCCACTTTTTTGTTGCGGACTCCTGAACAAAGATGTGCACGTAGTGCCATCCACATCTTTACGACCATCGGGAGCTCTTTATTGACCTTGTTCTGAAAAACGGCGAGAAACCCTGCCTACCGACTCGATCCAAGACCCCTTCCGCCGAGAGCTTAGACGGCACTGTTAGATTAGTTGCTTTCAAAAATACAATAAAGAGGCATACACGTTTATATTTTAGGCCGAAAACCCAACAACTTACTACTTGATTATGGAACCAGTTAATTACTGCTGGGGATGGAATTGCGAAGATTTTTTTCCACTCACTCCTTGAGATAGTATTTTGAGGCACACTGTACAGAATTATTATTTGGAGATCGTGAAATGCGGTCTAGAGTGTAAGGTAGGTATTGGAAAAACATATTTTTTATCGTGCCAATGTTTCGATCTTTATTGAGATCATCTTCAGAGCTCAAAGAGTTTGTTTTCTGTTTAGAAACGTCCCAACTCACCGGGCACTCTCATCACGACAGACAAAAATGATACATCTACACGGAAAACAAACACTATGAGCCCTGACGATGATCTCGATAAAGATCGAAACGTTGGCGCGATAAAGAAAGTGTTTCTCTAAAACCTACGTCACACCAGACCGCTTCTCACGATCTCCAAATGACCAAATAATCTTCAGTTTTGTTTTAATAATTTTAACACTTCGAGAAAACAATTCTTTTTAGAGTTCCTTAAGATTTCAAATCTCTCTGTAGGTTATTATTTTTAAAATTGACAGAATTTTTATAAATGTATACTAGGTGCTGTGGGGTCGTTGATATGAGAGATGTGATACCACTCTTTCGTTAATTAAATGGACTCCAAATAAAAATTACTTTTTAAAAAGAATTTTATTGTAAGAGCTACAACTGTTCAGACGGGGCTTACAGCAGAGAGTGATTAAAATTACAATAATAAACTTGTAGGAAGGGAAGGGGTTTTAGATTAGTTATCAGTAGACATAGTGTCAGCAGTGTCGGATTACTGTTTCCTTTCCTGTAACTCCTCCCTCCTCAGGATGAAAGCTGTCCTCAGCGTTCACACGGTAGCTTGAGGTCCAATTTTGATGTTGTGGGATGTTTGGTTATCTCTTCTGCGTTGTTCTTAGTCGATTCTGATGATAGTCTCTGTTTTGCTATCATTTGAAGAAATAATCTTTTATTTCTAAATAATAGATAACATATTATAACCAGCGTCATTACTGACAATATTAAATATATAATTTTATAATGGTTAACTGGTAGTTGAACTAATTCCTCCAATGGGTCTACATTAATATTGGATTTATGGATTGTTTCAAAACTTATATTTATATGTTTACATACATCCGGGATAATATAATTTTTCGTAACAATTGATTCGAAGTAAGTATATGGTTTAGCAAGGTTGTTAAGAGTTTCATTTTCGTTTAATGATATTAGTGCTGTTTCTTGTAGATATACAATATTCATATTATTATGATTTTTGATGGTTATTTGTTCGTTATTATAAGATAAATATTGATTAATGATATTAACATACTTAATAAATGATTTTGGTTGAGGTATGATGTAAGATTTACAATTTTTTGCATCATTTTGTTCTAATATTCTCTTTATACATGGATTATTTAATCTAGACATATTTTTACAATAATAATTATCTTTTAATAATGTACAATCTCCTGTAAGTAACCCCTCGTGTTTCACAATAAGAGATGGATGCACAACCGTGGTGATTGTTTTACCTTCATGGTCAATTGGGTATGATAGGAAAAAATAGGTTTCGAATGCAGGTGAATATAAGGGTAACTGAATGAAATAAGAAATGAAATTGCTATGAATGGAGCAATGTACTCTCCCTATTTGCCATAAAATCTCTGGATCCTTTGATATTAATGATACATGAGTTTTTGATGTTAATTCCCTAATTTCTTTATGTGTTATTATACTGGAATGGATTACGTTTGTTTTACAAAATTCCAAGCTATCGGCAATGTCCTTTATTTTGTTATAAAGTAAGGATAGCGAAGTAAATAGAATTGAATATTTTTGAGTTAGTTCTATTGCATTTGTTGTGTTTTCGAAATATTTAAGATAGTTATGTAATTTTACATTATTTTCTTGAACTATTCCTATATCTTTATTGAATTCTTTAATTAAACGTTTATTTAATGACAGTTGCTTCTCTACGTTGTGTTCTAAGCTATACTCATTTGTTTGAATTTTCATTAATATTTCGTCATATTTTTCCTTGTCATTATGGTCCATGTTTCCAGTTAGCCAAGAGATTGCAGTCCCCAAACCATTAATTAATCCTCTTTTGAATCTAAAATTATTATTTCTCGTGTTTAGATGAATATGGTCTAGTTTGTTTTGAGTGTCTTCTAAATGTGATTTGAGTGTGTATATTTGATGAGTTTCTATATTTTGAGGGGTTTTGTTCAGTAATATGCGAATGTTGTCTAATTCGTCTTGTAATAATGATGTATTTATGTGGTGCATATAGGTGTATGATCTGTTCATTAGGTAAGAATCTTGGATTTTTGAAACTACTATGCCGGTTGTTTTGTCGAGTTTTGTCACTTTATAGCAGACCGTCACGGGAAGTAGAAGGAATATTAGGATCATCTTGACCTGAAACAGATTTAAAGCCGGTATTATTTTTTCTAGGTCTTTTTATTCTATTGGGATGTATTTTAAAAGGTTGTTGTTTTTTGAATTTTGGGTTGGTCGCAGTTTTACTATGTGGTTCATAATTTAATTCCATATATTTAGGTTTGTCTTTTTTATGATAAGTTGTTTTTGCAAATATTTTGTTGGGAATTGTGATATCTTTTTCGCGTTGTGTGTTTAGTCGTTCTGTTCTCAATTCTTTCTCTTTTTCGATTTTCTCCTTTATAATTCTGTGTATTACCTCTAGTCGGTCTTGGTATTCTTTTGCTCGTTCTTCAGTTATAAATTGTTCCACCATGTTGGATGTGTAAGGGTTATTAGTAATTCCGTATGTTATTTCCATTGGGGTCATTTTTAAAGTCGAATTTAGTGTGTTATTGAAAGCGATTGTGGCAAGTTTCATATTCTCAACTGTGTTTTGGGACCTTTTTTGTAATTGTATTGTATTTAGTAATTCGATTATGGTTGAATGTGCACGTTCCAATAGACCTTGTGAGTCAGGATGTCCCGGGGTTATGTAGTAAGGTTCGATTTTGTAAAGGTTTAATAAATTTTTAATTCCAGCATTATCAAATTCTCTACCGTTGTCCATTTGGATCGTTTTCGGTATCGGGTATTGGGACAAATAATCTACAATATGTTCTTGGATTTCTAATTGATTAAGGCTTTTAAGGGGGAAGGCTAAAAATCTTTTTGAGAAACAATCTATTAAGGTTAGGAATTTTTGATCTTTAAAGTGAAAAGCATCTATTTCGATTTTTTCAAAAGGCTTACTTGGTGTGGGAGTAATGTTATATTCAATATTGATCGGGTTTCTGTCATACTTAACCTTTTGACAGATGGTACATGAATTTATAAAATCTTTAATATCTTTCAACATTGTTGGCCAATAATAATTTTTTCTTACATGATTGTAATTTTCATTTATACCTCTATGATAAGTTTTTCCGAGATGATAGTTACCTATTGTCTCTTTTTGTTCTTCAGGGGTTAATACATCGATATTCATTTTGGCGTATTGTTTTATTTTAATTTTCTTAAAATTTTGTGCGATTATCTCACAGAAAGTTTTAAGCATAAGTTCGTATTCCGTTTTAAGGGATTTTACTTCCTTGCAATAAACACCATATGTTGTGTTCGGTTTTAAATATTCTAGAATTAATTTATTTATAAGGGTTTTATTGTGGGATTGGTTTATGTACAATATAATACGGTTTTTGCCAAAAACTTTTGAAATAATAGGGTCTTTCGTTCCTCTTTCTAGGATTATTTGATTTTTCTCTGTATTTAAAATTTTGTCTTCATCCATTATATATATTTGTTCGTTTGAACTTAGTTGAGAGTGGTTAGTGATAAGACTTGCATTATCATTCTGAGCTCTTACGGATGAGTCGTCTTCATCAGACTCGGGGCAATATTCCTTCAAGAATTCTTCTAGAACTTGTTGAGGATCGATATCTTCCTCATTCATATGAAGGACTTGTATTCTGGAAAGGGCATCGGCCACCTGATTTGTTTTACCCTGAACATATTTTATCTCAAATTCGAAATCTGAGAGGAGGCATTTCCATCGCAGCAGTTTCGAATTTGGTTCTTTTATGCTCTGGAGCCATTGCAAAGGTTTGTGGTCGGTTTGTATCAAAAATTTTCTTCCATATAAGTATGGTCGAAAATGTTTACATGCCCAAACTATAGCCAACAGTTCCTTCTCTATTGTAGAAAGATTTTCTTCCGCTTTGTTTAGCGTCCTGGAAGCGTAGGCTACAGGGAGATCCTTTCCGTCGTTGTTTTGAGAGAGAACGGCACCTATGGCGAAGTTAGATGCATCCGTAGTGAGAATGAATTGTTTGCTAAAGTCGGGTAACTGAAGAATCGGATTATTTTGAAGTAAAATCTTAAGGTGTTCGAAAGCCTCTTTGTATTCATTCGGGTTAATTTTTGTGTCCTTTTTCAGAGCGTTGGTTAAAGGTTTTGCAATTTTGGCGTAATTTTTGATCATTTTCCTGTAGTACCCAGTAAGTCCTAAAAATTGTTTAATTTGTTTTTGATTTGTAGGTATGGGGAAATTTTTTACTGCGTCTAATTTTGTTGGGTTTGGTTGAATCCCTTTTTCTGAAATTATATGCCCTAAATAAAGTAATTCCCTTTTAAAGAATTCTGTTTTGTCCAACTGTATTTTTAAATTGTGCTGTCTTAATTTTTGAAATACGCTTTTTAAGTGTTTTAGGTGTTCATCCAGGTTATCCGAAAAAACAATTATGTCGTCCATGTAGACTAAAACGTTTGGCATTTTTGAAAATATGATATTCATCGCGCGTTGGAATGTGGGCGGCGCGTTTTTCAATCCAAAAGGCATCCTTAAAAATTCGAAGTGTCCGTATTCTGTTGAAAAGGCGGTTTTGGGGATAGATTCTTCATCCATCTCTATCTGATGAAAACCAGAAGCTAAATCTATTGCGGAAAAATACGTCGCTCTTCCTATTTTGCCGAATAAATCTTCGATATTAGGAAGAGGGAATTTGTCCTCAACAGTCTTTTCGTTCAGCTTCCGGTAGTCAATCACCATTCGAACCTTCCTTTTCCCAGAAGCGTCCACTTTTTTAGGAACTACCCATATGGGTGAATTATACGGTGAATTAGAAGGTCTAATAATTTTGTTTTCTAGTAACTTATCTATCTCCAATTGCACGTCTTCTTTGAAGGCGACCGGATATCTATAGTTTTTTGTATAAACCGGTAGGTCGTCCTTCGTATGAATCTTGTGTTTTAAGAGGTCGGTACTACTGAGTTCTTCCTTTTCTCCTTTTATAATTTCGGGAAATTCTTTAATCAGGTTTATAATTTGGTATTTCTCTTCTTCATTCATGTGGTAGGTTCTAAGTAAGTTAGGTATATCCTTTAAAATCTTATCTTTATTAAATTTATTATTTATATTATTTGGTTTATATTCAACGATTTCATCTATTTCGTCTATTTCCATGGGCATGGGACTAATGGTCATTAGCTCGTTGGAATAGACAATACATCTACATTTGTTATTTTTTATTTTAACTAAACCTTCATTAATTCTGTATTTTCCGTTGTTGAAGGGTTTTATTATAGCGACTCTCGTGTTGGGCATTGACCTAACAGGAAGCTCGACTATGTTATTCCCTTGTTTAAGGTTAATTTTTCTTGGCTCAGTTTGAAATACTAATGTTTTTCTACCTTTTTCATACTCTAATATATTTTTATCAAAATTAACATTGGCCTTAATACAACTTAAGGTTTCATGTCCTAACAAAATGTCGTATTTATCTGAAAAATCGAATAGGTACATTTTTATTTTATTATTAGTAGAAAATATTTTCTGGGGATCAAACAGAATATATTCAGTTCCTTTGCTTTCTCCGGCCGGAGTCTTTACAATGAAGTCTTCCCTGTATTTAGTTATAAAAGGGGGAACAATTGCGGGATTAATGTAATTTTTAAGAGAACCTGTATCGATAAGCCATCTTCTATTTGAATCATCAACGAAATGGGGAAGCGATTTATTAATTGATTTTAGTTCAAATTCGGGGGTTCTTCCTTCGGATTGTTGCCTAAGCCTAAAAAATGATCGAGTTTCTCTGTAATGCTATTGACCGATTTTGATAATTGATCGATTTGATTTTGTAAAGATAACTTTTCAGGATTTTCATTAATATGTGTTATTTCGTACGGAGATATAAACTTTTTGAAATTTGGTCTAGAAGATTGTGTTCGCATCGAGACTGTGTTTTGCGAGTCGATCTTTTGAAATGGTGGTTTTTGGAAAAAAGTTGGTTTTTGATGAGGTTGGAATGGGTGGCGTTGTTGAGACGTTAAATAATGATTGGGTACGAATTGATTTTGAGGTCTAGGGGGATATTGCGGTTTCAAGAAAGCATGTGGAACATATGTAGGCTGGTATTTTTTTTGGTGAGGGGGTTCGTAATTCGGTATTTTGTAGTTAGTGTGTACCGGAGTTAGTTGTTTGTGTGTTTTGTTTACAACTTCTAGGCTAGGGTTCAATTTTAACTGATCCAATACGATACTACAATCATTAATTAATTTACTTCTGGCCGTGTCTAAATTTTTAGGTTGAAGAATTTGTAAATGAGCACCGAGTGTTGGGTGAATTCCATGTATTAGTGTTCTAACAAGTGTGGCGTCAAGTTGGTCGATTAACATACTTAAAATAGGATCTTGCATGCCATCTAGTCTATACCTTGTGATCACGGTTGTACGTTTTTCATCAAGACGATTTAAGAATTCGATGGGGTGTTCTCGGTTATTTGATTTCATAATTGTTATTTCTGCTATAAGGTCAGGAATTGTTCTATTGTCAGCGAAATTCTTTTTTAATGTTTTTATTAGGTTCGTAATATGGGTGACATTGTTATTCAAGACTACTGCTTCTGCAGGACCATCTAAGCGGCACATTGCAGCTCTGAATAGAAGCCAGTGATTTGAATCTTTTTCGATAATTTCATTCGCACAATAGGCAGAATAGATTTCTTGTATTGTGCCAATGAAATTGGGTAATTTGTACGTCGCACCATCATAACTTGGGATGTATTTAAGGATTTCGGTGGGCAAAGGTTTTGATAGTTCATTATCAGCCATGATTAAGGTGGTAATATTTGTTCTCTTACTATGTAAATAGGAGTAACTTACTGGAGGCTGGGAGTCTTCTTCCGATGCTGATGATGATGAAGATGATGGTGAAGTTGCAGATCTTCTGTTGTAAGGTTTGAACCTTAGGCGATTCCGGCTAGCCAGTCTGTTGTTGGGGTGAAAGACCACGAGTTGCTCTGGTGTCCTCTGTTGATGAACGCGGCGAATTAAGAGTAAAAACTCAAGTTGCTTTTCCGCGGGATTAATCACGCGAGTTAAAGACAATTGGTCTTTTCGAAAGAACTTTCGCCGGTCCCTGTTCGGGCGCCAATTAAATGGACTCCAAATAAAAATTACTTTTTAAAAAGAATTTTATTGTAAGAGCTACAACTGTTCAGACGGGGCTTACAGCAGAGAGTGATTAAAATTACAATAATAAACTTGTAGGAAGGGAAGGGGTTTTAGATTAGTTATCAGTAGACATAGTGTCAGCAGTGTCGGATTACTGTTTCCTTTCCTGTAACTGTTGACGGTCGCGAGTTCGATCCCTGCCTTAATCCTGTGGTGTTTTCAACAAGGTGGTCAGTACGCCCTTTTAAAGCAACAGTTGAGTTTAATAATTTTTAGGTTGTAATAAAATGCACCTTTGCTAACCTGAATGTGTAAAATGCGTAATTTTGTCGAAGTGGAAAAATAATCTCTACTCAATAGACATAGAAAAGGTGCTAAACTCAAAATTTAAACATTTTTATAGAAAATACAGCTTCTTGTATAAATGTGAAAATTATTTAAAACTATATCCGTCAATAAATAAGGAAAGATTACTTATACAACTAAGGCGGTCTAGTGCTAAGAAAAATTATTTTTTTGTAAATGGGCTCAACTATGTAATTGATCCACAATCGATGTGCTCTTTGTGTAAATTGTTTGAAGAGGAGAACTTAGAACATATATTTTTAAATTGTCCAATTTACCAACCTCAAAGATTCTTTTATTTAAAGAAGCACATAGTTACATGTGTAAATAGTAACAAATTGGACAAAGTTGAGTTCTTGTTAAAATTTGAAACAAACAACCAGGCAATTGATTGATGTGTGTCATTTTTGTTTATGAAGCACTTAAATGAGAGCTTTTATTGTCAATGGTACTTGTATGTGTGTTTTAATGTTGCGTCATGTATTTGATGATGTATTTAGATTAGTTCTTACATGCTATTTTTATTATTACTTTTGTAAATAGTGTCATGTCAATTTAAGTTAGTCTTTAATGATGCATATACCTTCATTTTACCATTTGCCCCTCCCCTTGTAATAGCTGTTGCTGAAATACAGTATTAATCTATCTATATGCTAGGTGGTAGGGCTGTGCACCTGCCTCTCCCTGCTTATATCTTTTATCCTAAATAAATTAGCCAATAGTAAAGTCAATTCTGACAGTTTTGGTGAGTGTATCAGCGTTGTTTTGGTACGTCAGTCTGATTGTGACTTCTATCTTCGGTGTGTGATTTCTAACAGCACCATTTTTTAATGGAACGGTTGCTAAGTGCATAAGCACGTCATTTCTTGAAATTTTAATTTTTTAAAAGTCATGTTATTATTAATTAATAGCTCAACTTCTGGTCTATCATTTTCAGTATATTATACCCTCTAAACTTGTAAATTGGGCTAGGATGAAACCACGTTTCAGATACAGTGATAGCAATAATATATTTAATGTGGAGAAATATTTCTAGCTTTTCTTTGTTAGCGACAGGTGATTTGGTATTCCTTTGAATTATAGATAACGAATCATGGCTTAAAAATGGTACCATTTTATTTAAATTAGTTTTTCTTTAATATTTGTTATATTTGGTATTGTTCCAAGAATTAAATTAAAATAACAGATTTTTCATTAATTAATTAATGATTTTGGTTGAGATAAAACGAACTTAGTGAATTTTTCAGATGTTAACTCCCAGGGGGTCATATGGATTGTGGGAAACCAAACAACTCTGAATCTTTTCAGGATTAAAGGACTATCTTTTGCTATTTGTTCTTATGAGGTGGAACGATTTTTATTGAACCTTATTCGGGTAGAAGGAGGATTTTCTTTACGGAGAGGAAAGCTCTGTTTATCCTGAAGTTGAGGTACTGAGACAACTTTGGCCTATAACTTTCTGTATTTTGATTTTGCGACGTTGTAAGATAAGGTTCAACCGTCATCATATAATTAAATGATTGTTTTCTTAAATTCTGCGCATTCCACTTTTGAGAGGTGAACCCCGGCACTGTTAAGATTTTATCGCACTCTTTTCTTTCATGTGGGCCTGAACAAACCGCACATCTTAATGTGCCCTTGCAGTGGTCTTTAATGTGTCCATATCGCAAGCATTTGTAGCACGTAAACAAATGGTTCGACTTTAGGTCTGACGAAATGTATATGTACGTATTCAGATAGTGTTTGCCCTCTGATTCCACTTTCACGGTCGCTGTTAGGTTATCTTTTATATTTACGACTTTTGATTTATACACCTTTTTCTTAAATCTGTTAATTCCTACTATCTGCAAGCTGTTATCACTATTTACTGCAGCACCCTAATTTTTATCCTATGTTAATAATGTGTCAACCCCTCTAATCATTCCATACCAGAAGATAGGCCTCCTGATGCGATTTGAGCACAATCTGTTTCCACATGGACCTGCTTGGTTTTTTGTTTTTTAGTTGAGGTCTTTTTTTGTTTTTTAGTTGAGATAAACGTTTAATTATTTTATCTACATCCAACTTTTTATTGCTCGTTTCTACCTGCAAATTCTTATTTTGAGAAGATGCCTGATAGATTAATATCTCTATCCGATTTTTCTCTAGTTTGCCCTCCCCTTTCAGACGTCGTATCCGATTAGTTGTAATTATTTAGATTTTCCACAACTTAAAAATTAAGCCCTCTCATTTAAATAGTTTTTTGTTATAATAAAAGTAAACTGATAATCACGGAAACGTATCGGTGTTTTGTAGTCGTAACACTAGCCTTGAATGTCTTTCCCATACGAAGGCCAGTGTCCACAACGAAGGGTATTTAAAAGTCCAAGATCGGATATTCTTGCATTCCGGTAATTTAGTAGACAGACGTATAACCATCTAATAAATTTTTTGGGGCATGGGGATCACCTTGATGTTTCACTGCGTTCTCAACTATCGGAAAAAGTCACTATTTAAGAAAGGCTGACTAGCTTTAGACTAATATGATTCGATTATGGCAGCAGATAGCATACAAATAATGTTAGCACATATTCAGAGATGACTGCTTTATTAAACAGCTAGGTAATAAAAGTAAAGCAGTTTGGTAAGTGAATGACAAAGAAAGTGGTTAAAAATTCAAATCTGCACCTAAACATATTGTACCAGATATTATGGTTGGTGATACAGATGAGTGTAACCACAAATTTCTAATGGTTTCTTTAAATTTGTCTCGTATATTCTGAAACCTCAAACTTCTTTCATTTTGCACATGGCCATAATTTCGTAGGGTATGCAATTCTTAAAGAAAATCATTCCACAGGATTCGATAAAGGACACGGTATATTTCATCATGCATGTGCATCTGGGCTGACCCCTGCATCTGGGTTGATATGGTGAATAGCATTTTCTCTACAGGCACCCAGGAGTGTTAAAAATTGCGAGGATCAACCCAGTTTTCAAAAAAGGAGACAAATTGGATATGTCCAATTACAGGCCAATCGCTTTGCTATCGGTGTTTGACTTTGAAGGTTTACAATAAATTGCCTGAGTTTATCCAAAAAATCGGATTTAGGCACATTCCAAAATCAATTCAGGTTTAAAAAATCCTTTTCGACAGAATGTGCACTCTTGGAGGAAAGGAGCAATAATTGGTAGCGCAGTCCATAAATTCAAAGCAGCGGGAATATTCTTGGACCTTTTCTTTTCGACTTGGTCGACCATTACTGTTTACTTCGCAGGATGGAAAATATTGGAATGCTAATGGTCTTGCAGGCATCAGATAACAAAATTCCTCGAAGAGCCGTCTTTCAGGGTATCATTTGTTCCATACTTGGCCCTCTCTTATTTGTAATATATATTAATGATCTCGTTGAGAGCGCTGTACATTTTTATCTGTTGGTGGACCATGTCTCCTTAATGGCCAATTCCGCATGAGCTATGGGTAAAAAGTAAACACACAATGGATAATCGTGGCTTGGGTTTCCAAGAATGGGCTTAATATAAAGAAAACTAGCTCTCCTGTTTAGAGTCCCCTTGATTTGTCGGCAGCTGGCAGCTTGGTAGATTGCGAATCTCAAGAGGACCGGTCTCACTGGGTAGGTGTTGTCCTTGACAGCGAGTTAACATGAGAGGAAATATATTCCAACTGCAACCTACATGTGGACGACTTGGTTTTGGTATAAGGATGATGAGTCGATCGACAAGTACGATGTAAGCATAAGTGTAGGGATAAAAGAAGCGGTACCGCGCCATGAGTAGATCTGTTATGTTCATCTAATTTTTTTTTTAAATTCACCTTCAACCTCCTCAGCCTTGCCACCCGCCTTTGGCCCTAGTTATCAGCATGCAACATGCTGACCTCACACAAACATAAAACTTCTGCCGTCTCATCTTTTTTCTGGCTGTATCTGCACATGATTTCTTCTGCCTGTGTACTCTTATGTCTGTCCTATCCGATGAATGAGCCTTCTTGGATTGTCCTGTCAGGAATCCAACCCGGTTGTGCTGCGGTTATCTTGCGGAAGGCCCTTCTATGAATCTTTTCGCGTGCCTCATTCCTGGGGGTTTTGGTCCCATTGAGGATCCACTTTTGGTTGTATCCTTTTGCGTAGAAGGATGGTAGACGACACTAGGGTTCAGGACCTGGAGAAATCATAAGGCAACTTTTTTGGTCAACATGTACGAATGTAAGCAGGGTGGTTTATACCGTTTTCAGCCGATTTTCAAATTATTGGCCGATTTTTTTGTGGCTCACGTTACTCATAAAGGTTTTTCAAATTTAAAAACGAATTATTTGTGTTATGTCTGTCTCATTTAGAAAGTTTGAAAAACATTAAGAAACCTGGCAGTGGCATGCTTTTATCTTCTTTCCTTTGCAATTTTTGCTGTTAACGTAAATGTATGCTGGTCAGGAACTCGCATGTTCATGGCTATGAAACTAGAAGGGAAAACGATTTCCACCCAATAAAAAGCACGTGAAGTAATAGTAGAAATGTGTTTTATAAATGTTATTTCATTTATGTAAAAAATTGTAATAACATTTCTTCCTTTTTAGCAAAGATAGGAGGATTTTGTTATTTGGAACTGCCTTTTATAGTGTGAAGGAATTCTTGAATTTTCAATCCGTAGTCTTACGTGCGGCAATTTCTAAATTATGTATTTTAGTTGACAGTCATGTACTTTGTGGCAATAAAATGTTTTATTTATTTATTCCCGTCGTTTTCGAAATCTTGTTGCCAGTATATTTTTTTCCTATTTTTGTCTTCATATACTATTGTACAGTAGTCAAAAAATCGACATAATAACGGCATATTTTCGAAGAAGTGAATAATTTCAAACGGTTGATTTATTAATAATGCAAACGAAGCCTTGATAGAAAAAGGTTTTGACAACGTTGACGATCTTCATGACACAATTGACAAAGGAGAAAGAAAAATATGCAAGGTGTGTCGAAAATTTTGTCTATGCAGTGAAAAGGACTAACCGAATTAATTTTCCCTCCATTTGTTATTTTCATTTTTAAAGGATCAGCCATGGGGGTTTAATCAGGGCTGACGTTAATATTTAAATTTAAGATAGATTGTTAAAAAACTTAGGAGTATGTTTCAGTTATAAATCGTGTTTCAAATAGATGTATCATCAAAATATTTTAATCTAATAAAAAAAACCAAATTTGTAAATTTCCTCTTGCGTTGTGACCAGTAGTTTGTTCATTTTCGATCGTTTAGTCTGCCTACTTACACTGATTTGTTATGTGAGTGTTCTTCATTTAGTGTACAATTTCACTTTTTCATCCCCCGGCCCAGCTGGCGTGATCTACAGGCGAGAGGTGACCTGCAGAACCCCAGAGCTGCCTCTCCCAGCTTATATCCTCTCCCACGAACTTTCAAACCTGACCCGACTAAACAGGCTACGAGATTTTCTTTAAATTATAGTGTTTTTAATCTATATCAATAAACATCATTAAAGTTATACGCCTGCCTCTCCTAGCTTTATTGTATACATAAATCACAAGTCCTAGTCTCCTTTCATCATCATCAGCAGTTATTGTGGTGATGTATTCCTGTCATACAGAAGGACATAACTACTAGAAAAAAAAATGTACATGAGGTTATTGAGCGATTCAATTAAATAACGGTAGATATAGAACTATATGATAATTTTTTCAAAAAAAGGGGGAAATGTTTGATTTATTTATTTTCTCTCATACAACTGGGAAGTCTTGGAAGCAGTTTTGGTCAAGTTGTTGCGGAACGATTTCACCATGACGTTGCAGAAACGGAGACTCGCAAGAACAAGAAAAAGCCTCATAACTCATCTGTGAAGCAAGTCCTTTTGGGATCTTATGAAATATTCTAATGGATGTGTTTGCTGATTGGTGATAACATTTGATAACAACATAATTAGACATAATCTTGTCTAACCATTAACTGTGAAAAGGCGATTGGATGCATTATTAAATTTCTTTTGAATTGAATGAAAAATATTTATTCTAACATAATTTGTTTCATTATAATTATGTTTATTCGTCTAACTGAAAACTGCGGCAGAAATTACCTTTTGTTTTGAATTGTTATCACCTCACTCCGCTAATATCTTTCGCATTTAATTATTACAAGTTTAGAAGAGGTAGATTGGTAAATTAGCTGTTATCGCAGTTTCGAAACATAAAAGAAATCTAAAGTTTCAGTTGTTCTTATATAATAACGACCTTCTTATAAGATAATTATGTATAAAAACGTTTAAGATAATAAAAATTGAAGATTTCTTTTTTAATCGTAAACCCAAAATCAGAAGGCACATGGTAAAAATCCTAAGTCGCACTACGTATTGGCTCAGATAATTTCTCACATATCTCGGGCGGCGTAATTATTTCAAACTTAGCATGGGATTTCCAGGACCAGTAGGCAGGAAAGCGGTTAGACCAGTTGATTACGATGAATATTTAATTTTTCGTTGAAACCTAATAATATATATTACAAACATATCAGATCATCGTGGATTGTTTCAAGAGAAAGGAGTTTTTTAAAAATTGTTTTCCTACATATTTTTGGATTGAATTTTTTCGTCGAACCTATAATTCAATTCGTAAGTCATATGGGAAATTCCCACTTTTTGTGAGGTGGAGAACTGTAATTTGGTCATTACCGATTATTTTGTAAAGCTTATCCAAGTTAACACCTTCAGACGTGGTTCGTGGCCCTGCCACTCCTTGAACGAAACAGTCAAGACGAGCAGATATAAATAGGCGGAACCGACCAAACCAACAAAATCCTTGTATAATCTTCACTTTATGTGTTTGGGTGCCTGGCTCTCTGCTTGTGATTTTGACTCCTATATTAGTATATAGGCAAAAACGGTGTGAATAAGCAGATAAATAAAAACAAATTACCAGTCCATAGCCTTTCAAAATCGCAGAAGAAATCTCCTAACATTCGTTAAGTATCAGGGACATAAGCAGGGATGGAAATGTTCTTGGGCGCACGACTAAAATGGCCAGAAACTTAAGTGCCTATGGTAGGTAAAACAAATGATTTGAAAAGACAATTCTCACAGACATCATAAGAAGTCTCCCAATACTTATTTGGGAAATAAGCAGGGAGAAGCAGTGTTTAAACCCATGACGTGAAGATGTATAAAACCTAAACGCCCATGACAGACTGAAACAGAACGGAAAGGAAAACTAAAAGCTAGGAAAATACCAAATAATCATATCTCGCGGACACCGCAAATCTCCCCATACTTCAAATGTATCAAGGACATAAGAAGGGAGAGGCAAGTGCCTAGACCCACGACTTGAAAACTCCTAGAAGCCTAAACGCCTGTGATAGACTGAAACAAATTACACGTTCTTAGCCCAGTAAGCACAATAAAAAAATCTCCCAATAATCCTTTGGCTTGAAGGGTATAAGCAGAGGGAAAGTGCCGAGACACCTGATTGAAAATGGCGGAAATCCTATACCAGGTGAGGGCCACACCAGTGAATACAGTCCTACCGAAATCATTGAAAACGACTAAATTATACAACAAGATTCTTATGTAAACAATTTTAAACTGAGAAAAGTTCAGTATTAAAAATTAGGTGATGTTTTATAAAATGACTGTCAAAAAATGTGATGGGATTGCGCGCCTACCTATCTCCCTAATTATATCCTTAGTGCCACTTTCTGAATGGGGTTGAAGCAATCTGATAGACCAAATCGATGATGAAGAGAGAAAATGATAAGCTGCGTGAATAGGAAGGGCACTATGATGCCCCGTGGAGGACACACGGTCCATATGAAATGATAGAAAAAAAAGCACCAAGGAGGGATGTCGTGGAGCCGGAATTAGTTTACCTTATTTTTACTTTTACTTTTAAAAGCCATATCATGGAATCTTGTGGAATTTTATATATTTGGAACTACACTCCTTCTTTCCTACAGTGATTTGTAGAATTGCTACTAAATTCTCGGACAGGTTAATGCCACAGATTTACAACGTTCTCGCAAGGTTTGCTGCCGTCTCATGGCAAGAATTTTCAAAGCAGGTTACTAAACAGCTCATTATACACACAATAACAGGTTACTTGAAATCTTATATAAGAATCAACGAGATATGTGTAAGTGAATAGCTGACAAGAAGTTTCTTCATTAGTGTAACTTATTCCGCAATAAATACAGTCCAATAATAACGTCAATTCAAATGGTTACATTTCACACGTTCAACCTTTACGAGAAAAGCGGGGCGGAAGGTCGACGATTAATATTCTTGATTTCTGGCTCGTCATTTCCAGCTCCAACCGGCCGCACGACTTACCCAAATGATAAAGTTTGACGTTGAAGGCCGAGATATATTAAATTGTTCACGTCTGTTAAACAAAATAATCAGAATATTTTCCACAAAGAACAATTAAAGAAAATCGTGTGAAGGACTATTAGCACTCTGTGGGCTTCTTGCGGAAGTATATTAAGGCGAAAAACAAATTTGCCTGTCATAAATATTACCCACAATGATTTGACCAACAATATTCTTGGATTTTAATAATTATAATTGACGCGTTTAAAACATGATAAAAATGTACAATTGGGCTGGAGGTAAACAATGCCGGAGCGGCTTTTCCACTTTCACTAGTGAGTCTTGAAGGACGAAGACTGGATCCGGAAAGACGTCCGCTGAAAATTGTCTGAGATCAGACGTGCGCAAATAACACTACGCCGTATTGGTATTACAAAAATCGAACTAGTTTTTTTCCAAAAAACAAGATCTGCTGTTGCCTCGTTTCGACCTCCAAAACAAGACGGTATCGCCTCTTGCTAATTAACTCTGTTTATTATATCTTCAATGCCAATTAATTGGTTATTTTATTCCTTAAGGTTAGTAGAATTATTCTTTAAGTTAATATATTCTGTAGAGTTTCACGTCGTGTTTTACTTGTAAATATGGTCACTGGAAATTTGGTTTTGACATTAGCCTTTTAAAGCCGGTAGTTTCTTTTATGAATTCCCCGGCCGAGTGAATCATCAATGCTGATATTCTATCAAATGAAAATAATTCCCGAGATATAGTCGAAATTAATTCAGCCATTAGTAGCAATCTGTCTGGTTTCAGTGACCTTACTACGCCTGATACCAGAATGAATTTGGCTTTTATAAGTTATATACGCGTCTCTTGTAAAATTAATTCAACAAATTTTTTTTAGATTTAGGAAAACATCAAATCAATAATGATTGCATGAGGTTTGTCGATTACGAACATTTGGTATGCTTACTGTCGCTGTTTTGGTGTGTCCCGTCTCGGCTTCTCGATGTCTTCACAGCGCCAGTGTAATATAAGCAGGCGCTCAAACCCACTATAAAGAGATTAAACAGGCCTATGTGTTAAACGACCAAATTTCGGATTTATCACCTCGCAGATTACAGGACGAAATCTTCTAATACCGCTCGGTGTACTTGGTGATGGCTTTCCATCATGTTCAATGGTGGGCTATGTATGCGTGCGAACAAATTATCAAGGCAAACAAATACACTTCCAATAAACAATGAATGTTTGTAATTTGATCTTTCCCGATCATCCAAGGACTTTTTGCTGTTTAGCCTCATCCTGTTAATATCCCTGATGAACACTGAAAATGCCCAAATCCGAAACGCATCTGACCAGCGAGATAGCTTGCCCAAAATGATAGGAAACGATCAAACAATTCAACACTCCGCAAATTTCGAGAAAACATCTAGCCATTTTTAATTTAACTTACTTGGTAAATTTATTTGGATCAAGGTTATAAACAAGGAGAGGCAGGCGCTCATACCCTCCTCCCGAAGAGACTAGGCAGGACAAAATCTTAAGCGACTAAATTTCAGGTCTGTCACCTCGCAAGACGAAATATCCGAAAACTAATTAGTTTGCTTGATGATCGCTTCTCATCATCTTCATTGTTGGTGAAATGTATAATGAAATATATGAAACATTTATGTATTACAAAAATAAATCTCCTAATTAAAATCAGTAATAAATAAAAGAATATTTGAAGTTTGGCCTTTCCCGATCATCCAGGTCTGTTCACAGGTGGTTGGCCTCCTTGCTTATAACCCACATGAAAAAACTTCTTGAACGGCCTAAATAACAAGAGTAGGTCTACCAACATGATCGGAAAAGCCAAATTACAGGTCAATCATGATGCAGGCTCTAAGAGAAATTCTCCTAACACCCCTAGAGTATGAATCAAGGTTAAAAGCAGGGAGAAATAGGTGAGAAACCTAAACGCCTCTGAGACACCGAAACAGTGCGGAAAGACGAACAGCAGATTGGATCAGATTAAATTACAGGTTCATTGTTCCTTAAGTAGGATGTAAGATAAGATGGTCATAAAACGCGTTTTATAAACCGAAATAGGGCGGAAAGACAAACCAAAATGGTCAATTAAAGACAAAATTAGGGACATTATGGGCGTCCGTCGCCTCATCAAAGGTGTTCAGACGACGATTCATGACTGTAAGTGTTCCGGCTTCGACTCTCAGCGGCTCTGAATTCGAAATTGGCATATTTACAATTGGGATTTGTTTTTCAAAAACCACGGCACCCCAGGGTATACATAGGGGAAACAAAGAAGAAATTACAAGTTCGTCACTCCTTAGGCATCAAAACTATAAGCAGCGAGAGGCAGGTTCACAGAACACATTTTCGAATAGACGATTTTAAAATAATTTGATTTGTTCGTCGATACGTTGTATTTTAATTACGCAGATACAAATCTGTCTTAGGAATATCTTGTAGTTAGGATTGTGACTGAGTTATACATTAGATCTTTCACCAAGTAAACTAAGCGGTATTGAAGGTTTTCATCCTGTGGTATGTGAATCTCCCTGCTTATATCCCTGGCACCTAAGAAGTATTGGTAGATTTCTTTTTTGACTGTACGATGTGCTTTTGTTTATATGCCAATAGTTATCAATAGTGTTGATGTAGCTCTATATAACTTGATATTGGAGATATTGATTGATGCAACGGTTGAAGATGAAACGCATTTAACAGACCAAATACTAAATTGATTGTAACTACCGTCAAACATGATGGTTCTACTTCTGCTGCAGAGTATTATTACAGGCAAGGTTTTTATGAGAACGTTTAACGATAATCAATTAATGCTATTTTTATCAATAATTAATATAAGTTTATTACTATAATTATTAATAATAATTTCAACATATTCATTGGATTGCGAATAGCGAGTAGAGTTGACCAATGATCGATGGAAGAAGATGGTCAATGACTAATCCGTTTTTACTGCCAAATCCATGCTGTACTTCTTCCAGTTTCGGAATAGCGTCTGTCTCGTAACCATCCTTTGCTCCAAAAATCTATTTTGACTTGATGAATCGTCGTCGTCGACCCCCTGTATATGGTGCATGGGCCGATTATACATGTTCATTAGTCGCCGAGAATCCTGGTTACACGATATTTACAAATACAACAAAAAGAGTTAAAAATAAAAAGGTTGTAGATTGAGATGGGGAGTTGGTGTCCGACCACTCGACTGGATCGAAGTCATGGTAGCTCAAGTTGTTAGAGCAGCGGCGTTTTGGACCAAAGGTCAAGGAAATCCAGCTCGTGTCACTGGCTTTTTCATCTCAACCAAGACTTTAGATAAAAAGTATAATTGATTAAAGTTTAACCGTAAAGTTCTCTGACCCTTAGAACGTAAAATTTCTGGGTTGTTTGACATTACATCGTCCTGTACAGGCGGAATTATATTTCATTGATCCGAACTTTTTATTTAGCTAATTGCGCTTTTACTCAGATGAAGGTAATCGTCAGTCAGATGAATAGACATATGAGGTAGCATGCCCAAGAAGTTATCCGTAATTTTCGCCGAGTCACCAAACAAATAAGAGCCGTTGAGTTGAGAATTTCATTATTAGGAAGGAGCCAGTTTTAAAGTACAGTTATGGATTCTTGTTTGAACTATTAGTCTTTCAGGACATAAAGATAATCAAATGACAAATAAAGACATTAAATTTAAAAGCGGTATAAATGATTTCACTCTGGAAAAATATCAGCAAAATAAAAACGTATTTACTGTTATGCGTTTTACAAGGAATGAACATTATTTTCTGATAATACAAATAAATACCAACTATTTTAGTAACTAATCCAATAATCATAATGAAAAAAAGTTTAATTTAACCCCTTAAAACATATTTTAAATATAATAAGCAAATATAGGGAAAACAGAGCTGAGAAAACACAACACTTTTCTAACAGTTAAAATGATATTCATGCTGTTCATTTTTGATTTTTTAAAATTGTGTATGAAAATGTGATAAAACCCTTTATATAGGCAAAAGCACGATTCAATAAGTAATAAAACAGTAATAAAAATAATGAATATTACGGCGTTTCCTTTTGAGGTTTGCGTGGTGATCGTGTGCAGTTTGGTCGTTTCTGATCGTCGGACGAGACTTCTCTCACCTTCAGTGAATCGCAGGTATAAAAGGAGGCGCTCATATCCAATGTGCAGAGACAGGACAAAATCTGAAGCGACTAAACTTCAGGTTTATCACCTCGCAGACAACAGGAAGAAATCTCCCAATACGACTTAGTTTACTATGTGATGGCTTTTCACCATCTTCAGTGGTGGGTTATGAATCCAAACAAATGATATATCTAAAAATAAATCTACTCCTTATCAAAATACGAAATAAACAAATAAATATTTGTAGTTTGGCCTTTTCCGATGTACCAAGTCTACTCTCTGCTGCTTTGCCTCCCTCTTGCTTATAACTCTGATGGTGAGAATTGAAAATAGCGAAGTACCGAACACCTCTGACAAATCACACTAGAGAGAATACCCTGATCAAAATAATTGGAAAAACCAAATTGTACCAATGTTTCAACCAATGCCCGCAGATGTCGAAAGAAAATTTAGCAAATGTTAATACTGGTTAATAGATGTGGATCAAAGATATATGCAGGGAGAGGTAGGCGCTCATAACCACGCTGCAGAGGCTAGCAGCCCATGAACCCAATAAAGCTCAGTTTTCAGGTTTATTACCTCGTAGGTCAAATCACGAAAACTCCCAATACGATTTAGTTTACTTGGAGGCAGTATTCTCATCATCTTCAGTGGTGGGGCATTAACGTGAACAAATTATGTATGTCAATGTGCAGGTCTGCTACGACGTGTCTTTTTGAGATGTGGGTGGTGATGAACCAGAAAACTGGTAGTGTTTGATTATTTTGGCAAGTCTATCCCCGATGTGTTGTGTTTTGTCAGATGGCGAGTGACGCTAAAGTTATAAGCAGAGTGAGGCAGACACAAGGCGGACAAACATCGAGAATAACCGGGAAATAATAATAAGTTGTTTCCTTGCATTAATTACTGCTCAGCACTTTTTTAAAATTTCAACTATCAAAAAACATGTATAGTTGCATGTCAGATAAAAAAATTACCTAATCCACTAAGATTTAATTAATGTACGGAATTAAATTTTAATTAACTCAATGTAAACTCAACATAGTTGAATGACTCGGAAATGGTAAAACTCAGAAAAACATGATACTAAATATATCCACAAATCAAGGTAAGCAACTAAAAAAAAGCAGATTAAAATAGTTGAAAAAATGATCCTGTTTTAAATTTGTTTCTATAATTATGTTTTATATAAAAAATTCCATAAAATTCTTTCAGCACTTTTTTAAAGACAAAAATGCAACAACATCCTGCAAGGAAGAACGATAAAACGATGGATAAAATCGACTCGTTCTGGAGAAATATATTTTATGCTATACATTTTTTTAAATAAAAAATTTTGGATCATTTTATAAACGAACTAATTGTTAAATACTTGGTTCAAAGGGATTGACCGCCTCTGTTGAATACGATTAGTTTTTAACTGCCTAATAACAAGTCCATTGTTTCGAAAATAACGTTTTACTCCTTCAACATTACATGTTAGGTCTATTTTTAATGCTAAAGTGCCAGTTGAAAGTTATTAAATAGAAAGATAGCAAACATGCAACGCTAAAATTTTCTATGGCCCGGAAGTCGGATGTGATTCTGCAGTATAGCCGATTGGTCCGTTGATTCTCGCTGTCCGAGCGAAAAATACACACCCAATACTTTGATTTATGATTTTTGAATATATATATAAACACTGTAAATGGCGAAATACTGAAAAATCACTTCACTAAATTTTTTCACAGGTTGTTATAGACGCTCAGACTGTGTCACTTGCTGTTAGGCTTCGCACTTGTTTGACAATTTTGTTAATCCCACAATATAGAATATCATCTCGAACATTTAAAATTTATATAAAGCCCGAAGATGTTAATCGCGTTCGCTCAATATTTCGAAATTTAAATATAAATTTCAGCTGCAATCGTTGAATAACTAAAGATAATTTACCGGCAGTGTAGGTGAGATCTGAGAACTCGATGTCCACCGTGGGTCTCATTGCGTTTGACTGGTCCGCGGTTCCTAGGTGAATGCTTCGCTTGTGAGAGCTCTGCTCCCCACCTTCTTTTCCCGTGTTGATGTTCTGTCATGTCTCCCCCCTCGTTTTCGCGTATTTGGAGCAGTGTTAATCAGCAGAGATGCGTTTTATCGCAACGCCATGTGTCGTAACTCACGATGGCCAAAACGCCGATCGTCCCACTTTTCATACAAAAGAGAGTTTAAGCACATTTCAACGGGATCTTTTTTTTCTTTCTTAGTTTTAGAAAAAAGTTGAGGTTTCTGATGATAATTTCTGTTCATTGACATAGTTTTACAAAGTTTTAGTTTCCTAGGCGACAGTTTCCATTTCGTAGCTGAGTGGTACGAAGAAGACTAGCGACTAGTTGGCATTTTTTATTCAAAACACCTCATCACTGTTCACAATAATCTCCTTTTCAGTTAGGCCCAACATGGCACAGTATGAATGAATGGAGAAAAAACAACGCTTTATTAGTTAAACAAAAGAGAGATAAAATAGGACACAACTAAAAAGAGCGTAACGACAATTATTATCAACCGTCTGTCGGAGTGGGACTATAAAATTTTAATAAACCATCAATTTATTTCTCCTCAAGGAATAAACAACAGAGAGAAAAAACTGCGAAGTGCGTCAAGTGAAATCATCCCCAGCCTGCTTGTTGCATAAGTTTTATCGGAACTATTGACTCTTATGGAATTATAATTAAGTAAATAAGTAAAAGTAGTTAGGTATTAAGTAAAATTATGAGCAACTCGCAGCTAACTATGAAAAACCAGCGAGCTAGCGAAATTTTAGAAATTTGAGCTATGTTCGAGAAAGTTTGGTTGATATTAAGGCCCTTACCTACATACAGCAAAAACCTAGAGGAATTTTGAAGGAGAAATTTCATTTTGTGAGAGGTCGGATATGATTGATCAATTTTGAGCGTAAAAGTGACCACTCTTTAAAATTGTACAGGGAAAAATTGTTAATCTGCTAAAATTGTTGAGCCAAGGTATTCCAGGAAGAGAACCATATTTTGGAACTTACGATTTTCAGCGCTTGGGAAGGTAGTTAGGAACGTTTAAGACCCGGCAGACATAAGTATGTAAATTTAATATAAATTGAAACAAACGTTTAACTGAGTTAGGGATGAAAGAAGGGAGGTGATACATTTTACGGATAAAATAGCGTTGTCGGGATTCAATTGTTTCATTGAGCTGGAAACCCCAAGCATGGGAAAAGTAGGACACAATTGAACGGCAAACCGATCACAGTATGGTTAATTACCTATAAGGTCGACAGTGCCCAAACCTGTTCCGATACAAACGATACAAATATTTCATGAGGGGAGCGGAGAAAGGTCAAAACTTTCAAATAAATGCTACTGACATTCAACTTCCGTCATGTGCAATCTCAAGTCAAGTTTTTTTAAATTAATTTTTCACCATTAATAAGAAAACATTTGCTTTTAGATGTATGATACTCTCCATAATATACGCCAACATCATCAACGACATACTGACACAACTCACCCACCGTCATCGAGTGCATTCTATCACTGTAAGCGTCGCAAGGATATGATGTATCGAAAGCAGAAAGAGTACAGAATGTTAGAATGCGAAGATTATACCTTCTTTGTCCTAATTAAGAGTGTACTTCGAGGGTGAGGCATGGCGAGCTTACACAACCACGTACATAGCCTCTCCCGTTCTTATCTGCCTCCTGCCTTCCCATGGGAGACACGTTAAGGTATCCTTTGAGGGATCGAACTAAGGGAGGTAAACCACCCGTTTTTTCATGGAGAGTAGCAAATATAGCCAGAGCGGGTGGGCCTTCGACTGGGTTGTGGGCGCAACACGAAGGTGACCGTCGAACCTTTCGCCTCTAAAAAAAAGGGGAAGCTTTGAGGCCAGTCCTGGTCGAAAGCTTATTCCGTTAAGGAATAATGCAGACCTTCACGATCGGAGGATCAAGAGTAATGGTATAGAGCTCAACCTGAAAAGGCAAGTAATTCACAGGCCCCTCTTCTCAATTATTTTATGATGCCCCCTGAATTCTCTCACTCATTCCAGGCACAAGATAAAGGTGTAACCCATAGAACAGGGTAAATTCTCTAAAGCAGCTGTTTTTCTACCCCGGCGAAAGAATCGTCAGCGGGCGAACGGTGAGTGCGCGATACTCTCACAGAGGATCCGTGAGCCAGATTCTGTCTGAATAGACTGTCTGAACACAGGTGCAAGCAATTCCCAAAACCATAGCGTACTATTGAGTTCGATTCGCACCGATTGGTTGGCGAAACTCATAGAGGGTACTTAGGGTGTGACAGTATCGTTTAGTGAGTACTGTTATAAGAAATTTTTACTGAACAGCTGGGCTTACCTAGATATGGTTGGCAATATATTTATATGCTTTAATATTAACCTTTCCTACTTAAAATCTTTATTTATACAGGGTGTTGCATTTTTCCGCGCATCACGGGGAGTTGTTATTCTACCTTTAATCCTTTATCAAGTCACTTCTATCTAGCCATCTCCATAGGTGTTGTCAAATTGTCCGTCGTAAGAAAAATTAGATTGAAAGCCACAACACAATTAGGCGCCTGAGGATGGGCCGATGAGCACGAAACCTAATAATCCCTTTAATCATTACCATTCTACGAAATATATTATGAGTCAACTACTCGAATTTGGACAAGAAGAGGGGCGATGACAAGGGGGTAAATAAGGATGACTTCTTAGTCCAGTACTATTCTCCATTTTACTAAATGTTTTGAAGGATGAAAATGCGTAGGATCATTAATAACCACTACTAGGGTCATTTATGGTGGCCATGCTATGGTTATATAACTTGTAAATAAATTGTAATTATTTATTAGTAATGTAAGTGAAGCATTCTATAAAGCAAACATTTAAAAATAAAGAAATAAATCTTATATTTTCAAAGATTTCGATGTGCTATTTGCTAAACGTTCTCTTTTAGCTTTTTATTTGCCTGTATTTGTACTCTCATAATCAGA
Organism: Cimex hemipterus; assembly: GCA_039619505.1. NCBI lineage: Eukaryota > Metazoa > Arthropoda > Insecta > Hemiptera > Cimicidae > Cimex > Cimex hemipterus. Next base: position 1,956,245 of record CM077102.1, read on the forward strand.
AGACCAATTGTCGAACCCGTTAAAAAAATTAATAAAATTTTCGTTTCTTTTTTTAAATTCCTAAAATTAGAAATTTACATTAATCTTTTTCTAATAATGTATTTGTTTTCTTAGAAAGACAAGGCTTCATTTAATTCCATCCGATTTAAAACTTGATTCAAAGCACAAATTACGTCGTTATTAAGTATCATTGCACGTTTCTTCCGAACGCTAAACAGTACAATATGATCAATTATGTATAATTATAAGGTCAATAGTCACCTGTACAATTACAAATAATAAATCAATATTTATCAGCAACAAAGGGCGAATATCAAACCTCTAACAACATGGTACAGGCACAAGTCAATTAACATCCATTACTAGGGATTCATGTTGTAACATTGACATGAAACTACAAACTTTAAAATCAAATAATTATAGTAAGAGATTAACCAGTATAACAAGTTTGAATTTGTAAACCTTCAATTTCGACTTCTATTTTTTTATTGTAACGATGGCATTTCAACTACATATAAACCCTCGATACGTCGGTGTTTTTTATTTTTATTTATTTTTAGTTTATTTATTTATTAATTTCCTTGGCAATTTAAAAAAATACAAACTGAATTCTTGTATAATAGCACATAAAACAAACTAAAAGGTATATAAAATTAAACATGAAAAAGAATGGTTTTTCTGTTAATTCCAAATTTATTAAGTATAACATATTGATGTATAAAATAATTATTTTACATTTTTGTATAACTTTTATTTTTATACCACACATATTTTATACCATCCCCCAAGGGTTTTTAATGCTCTAAATAAAGGGTCAATTTGAAATTTAAAAAGGGTTGGTTTGAAATTAAAAAGAGTTAGTGAGCCTCACCAAGACTGGCAAACTCACCGATTCAGTTGGGGACTATTGGTAGGGACTATTAAATGATCACTGGTATCTAAGAAAATATATGGGCAATTGGGGATAGCCCTGCCATTCACGCTAATAAATACATTCATTCGCACGACCCCACGTGTTATCATCGTCACTGGCATCTGAGAAAACGTCATGTACATATTCAATTCTGACCATTTGTAGGTTATCTATTGAGGAAGAAGGAACAGCCACCAATATCATCTACGAATCGACAGACAACTAAGAAACTAAAAATTACAAGCCAGAAAACTGCAGTGCTTGAGGAACATAAACCACCGAAGTAATTTTTTATTTTAGTTTTAAGGCCGACAAAATACAATGGACATTGCCAGCCCTCTGTTTCTAGTCCTTGCTTTCTTCTTATCCTTCTCTCATTTTAAACGTGCTAATTTTTTGTTTCTCCAGGCATGTTAAATGTTTCATAATATAACGTTAACTCTAATTTTTCTTTAATCTATTCCAACCTATCTAGAAGGGGGGGCTCGTCAATAGTGAATAAAAAACCATAAGTACATAAAAAAAGATTTTAAAAAAAACACGATAGTCTGGTTAATATTCACATAACCCCAGAATACGCGATATTATTCGAGGTAATTGGGTTAATAATCCCTGCCATTCACGCTAATAAATTACATACACAAATTCATTCTAACTTGCCAAGAGTATTCGACATTATTAGAGGTAACTGGTGATGAACTGTGCCACTCACGCTAATAAAATACATTTACATATTCATACACTCCACCCCATGATATGTCAGTCATCGTCTGGGTTATAAAAGTGGGGGCTATCATTAAAATGTGTCTAAACGCAGGAAACCATTTTCTGCTAATTCATATATTATTAATATATTTAAACCCTTGCTTCAACCATTGTTTTAATTGGAAATGTTTAAAATTCCTTTAAAATAAACGAACTTTAAATACCTTTTATTCACGATCTCCAAAAACCCTCTACGCCAAGTTAATTTTCGTTATCATAATTAATCATTGAATTGTTACATTATTGATGAACAATTTAATAACAGAAGCGTTTTAGATGGGCTTTTATTTGGAGAGATAACAGATTAGTCTTCCAAAGTGTTATGTACACATTTCACGCCATCTTCAGCTATTGTCTGTGGGCCGGTCGACCTTCAGGAAGCAGTTGTGAATGTACGAAATCTCTTGTGACATTGTTTAGGTTCGACGCCCACCATCTAGTCCTGATTTCAGAAGTATCTGCGTTTAGAATTATTTTTATGTTTACATTAGCGTTTATTATGTTAAACATTTTATTATAATGATTATAGTAATAAACTGTAAATTTTATTAGATTCGATTTTATATTCCAAAACTTATTGAATGTTTCAAGTTAATGGTGTCAAATGACCTCCCCCCCCCAAGTAATTATTGCTAAGTTAGTCGACACAATGAATTTGCACATTTTGCAAATGTGCCCGTTGTGTGTTTAATAAGTTTGAATTTGCCCTTTCCTTCCTTCCTGATGAAATATTACTTTGTTTGTTTGCGTGTTTTTACATCAAAATAAGTTACGATCATCACGCAAGAAGTTCCATTTTTAAAAACAAAATTTATTTTCTGAATAACACAAATTTTAAAAAACAAAACCATTTTTTAATTATAGGACCATGACATTAATAATGGTGTCAGTGCAAAGGTCAGAACGAAAAGTGTGTGGGAATAGGATTCCCTCCCATACCTTAGCTCCACTTTTATAAATGAATCTTATTGACATAAAATTCACGCTGAGTTAGAGTTATCTTATTATGTTTAAAAATATTTATAACATTCATAAATAAACAAAATACCACTCTAATTTATACGTTATGCTTATGAGGAAAGTCAAAGAAGTACGTTGGAACTTCCATAACTTAAAGCTTTTTGAAATTACTACTATTTACTACTATTTTGAAATTACTAAATTAATCAGAGAGAGAGAGAGAGAGAGAGAGAGAGAGAGAGAGAGAGAG
>CM077102.1:1959532-1987031 GCA_039619505.1 Cimex hemipterus
AGAGAGAGAGAGAGAGAGAGAGAGAGAGAGAGAGGCGGAACGGACATGAGACCACAGATTGCTATGAAAACTTTTGTTGATGATGCCAGAAGAAAAATATAGTCATATGTACGCATATGTACATTTACATGCAAAATCAGCAAATAGGGAATCATCTAAGTAGTTAACAAACGTTGTTTTGAAATGTTAGCTGTGAAAACCTGAATTACCTTTTATCCCACTAATGGCAGGTTCGGAAGAAAATCCTGACGAATCATCCACTCTCCGAGATATCCGCCTGTCTTTCTGCGCCCCCTTCAGTCCAAACATTATATATGTTTTTTAAAATATTGAAATATTGCTGAACCCTGAGCAAAGTAGGTTAATTTTTTTACACTAGAAAGAAAGTTGATATTTGTTACTTAATTACTTAAAACTTGAATTTTTTTCCTCGGCTCCTAAGGTTCATTAGGCAGGAGCGCTTGGGCGTGTCTAATATTGTTCCACCTAGCACATATATGTAAATATTTCTATAAAATTAACCTTTTGTAGCTAAAGTGTATCCACTTCTCCCTTTGTTTTATTTAGAACCATTGAGCAATGAATTCTGTATTTGTTTTTGCTATTCCAATCTGTTCAGGGCCTGTATATGGTCATGCAGATCCTCCTCTGCTTATTGCGTCTGCCTTTTTGTTCCTTTATGTCCTGGCACCCAAGATATTATCAGGATGTTTTGTTATACAGGTTTTGGATGTTCATCGACTAGTTTTGATGTAATTTTTTTACGCCCTAATGGTTTAATAGCTGCTTGGCTATCTGATCCTATTGCCAGTGAATCTCTTTTAAGAATTTTTAGGATCAAGCATTGAGGGCATGTATTGCCATGAAAGAAGGAACTGTTTGAACTGAACAAAAAAAGCCTGATCAGGTTCCTTTATGTATTTTGGAGTTATCTGTGTATTGCATTGTATCTAATTTTCCTCGAGTCCTGTATTCCTTTTTAGTCAGTAAACTGTAGTAAATGGTATTTCCGCGTGAGAGTTGTTTCCCATCCATGACGATAATATTTACTGTTTTCTGTTTATTTTCTGATCGGTCCTAACTAGATTGAAATAGTTCCTTTTGAGGTCTGCGCGGTGATGGATTCATGTTAACAGGCAGGCGCCCAAACTATGCCTATTATAGTTATCTACCGAAAGGTATAAGTGAAGACCCAGCTGGTGTCTTAACCATCACTGCTTTGTCTCTCTCTGTTTATTTCCTTGACTACGGCGAAATGCACAAAACGCGCCTAACAGGCCAAAGCAGAAAGGGGATCGGAAACGGCCATACCACAAGATTATTATGACGTGATCAACGATACGTTACATTCGCAAACTTTCACTTTCATTTCTAATTTGTCTGTATTTGCGAGAGATGAACAGACGGAAGAGGAATTGACCACTCATAACCCATAAATTATCGTTTCTTCTAAACATTACAAAATAACATGCATTTTCTTGTAATGGTTAATTTTTTTTCTTAGGAATGGTTTATCATATAAAACTGGTTTATCAGTACCGTCATAACACATTATCATGATTTGTAGATCCATTAGTGCGGATCAAATAATTACAACTTAACTTAATTTTATAAATAACATTTTCAAACCCCTTCAGTCATGTATAATCACTTTTCTATTATATTTTAAATTTGTAGTAAGTACCCTATAACTACCTTCAAGTAGGTAACATGCAAAATGAGAAAACAAATATATACACAATCGAAAACAAGGGTGGAGAAAATACCAATGACAAGAATGTTGCCTGTTTAATTAATATCTTTGTTATTATCACTTTCACTATCATCAACATCACTTTCTAGGAGATCCCGCGCCATCTTTTCAGGCCGATTTACGGTTGCTGGGAGGGTTTTTGAAGATTGTGGCAACGGGAACGGATTTCAACTTGAACGGAAGGAATATTTACGTCTGTACGTGTAGATTGGTTGACACATAAAATGGAGTGTCCGGACGTTTTCAGGACTAATGAGCATAGTGATTACGTAGTACGTCCGAATCAATAAAACGATCATCTCTTGAGACATGATGGCGACTTGATTCATGCCTTCTTGACTAACCTCTAGTATCTTGGTTGCGATGGAAGACCCTTCGGACGGTTGTTCTGGAAATGTTAAGCACCCTGACCACATACGTTTAAATTTTTTCATTTTTGGGAGATAGGTTTGAGCTTTGCAATTTAAACTGGGAATCATAAAGACCACTAAATTTGTACTTTTTTTAATAGAAATTATCAATGACGGCTGAGTGTGGGGAGTGTCCTTCTTTTTTCTTAAATATTATTATTCAGGTTAGCATACAAATCCCATAAGCAACAAAACGGTTCTATATTTATTATTATTTTCTTTCAGATCATTGGCTGAGTCAGCAATATTATATGAGAATAATATAGTTGTGCATAATATGGCTCTTGTAACTTCTGTACATGTCACTCCCCTCCATTAGGTAGCAGGAAAATAGAAGTGGACTCAATAACCAACCCTGTTTCATACCTGTACCTGTTCAAAACAAATTAAATAAGTATTCGCCATCCAAAACAGCTGAATTAGTGTTCTTATAGATTGATTTAAAACCGATAAAAAAAAACTTGCTGAAACTCCCAGTAAGTTAAGTTGAGGGAAAGAGCCTCCCAATTTATAGGCTCAAATAACCCGGTGAAATCTATAAAAAATTTAATTCTTTTATTCATAGTAATTAGACGGAAGAATATAAATATTATGAATTGAGGGCCCTGTAAATAGCTACCGGCTACTAGCTACACTCTGCTTGATGTTACAGATATTAAAGTTCGCTACTGGTAAAAAAATCCACACAATTGATTTTTTCTCGATCCAAGAAAATTCTGCCCTTAATATGTTTCATTTGTTTTGCCAATAAATAGTTGTCTATGCTATGTTTTAAATTGGGCATATCAATTAGAGATAAACAATTAAAAATGCCACTTAATGCTGAGGATGTTGTGCTTGGTGTGGCACTCACTGATGATGGACGTTCCATCAGGAATACGGCTATTGCCATCGGAGCTCCCTACGAAACCCTCTGAGAAACTGTTGGCGTTCTTGAGTAACTGTCTCCTACCATAGAAGGCCTGGTTCTCGACGCCCTGGGGGGAAAGAACCACAGGATCACCTTTTTACGAAACCGGCGCCTTTCTGTCGTTCACGCGGTTTATCAGCCACACTTTCGTCCGAGGTGGTTAAATTTCTGAACGCACTGCTGGAAGAAGACTAAATTAGTATAGACTGATGGGTTTCAACCCCTTTAAAGGACCATAATTGACCCGAACACACAGAGTTGCACGGTTCGCATTTGCTCGAGACCACAACCATAGGTCGTTGGACGAGTGGTCTGCTGTCTTCTTGACAGATTATTGTAGATTTGCTCTACGATCTCCTTATGGGCGTGGAAGAATGTGGAAAAGGCGAAATGAAAGGTAACGAAGTCTGTTATTTTTCCCAGAGCCAACCTTTTCAAATTATTTCAATGATTGTGTGAGCAGGAATTTCAATGGAGAGCCGCAGAGAGTTGGTTGTTGGAGTCTTTGACGGCCACTCGCTATATGGATGAAATTTTGGAACATCATGCATTGCCTATTCTCGATGGAATCTGCTAAATCTTATTCTAATGCACGATAACACCCGTCCACATGTCGCACGCATAGTATAAAGGTACCTACCTTCGACATCAGGGTCTTAGTCTGGCCAGCCCGTTATCCAGACTCCATCGGACATTTATGCGATAACTTCAAAAGACGAATAATAGCACGTACATTGATGCACTCCACGATCTTGAAATTTCTCTTCGTGAAGAATGAGCTAACCTACAGCAAAGAGACATTTCCATACTATTAGAAAGTATGCCGAGGTGTCTTCGAGATGTAATTAAGCAAAGAAGAGAAATACACTATATTGAAATGTTAATTAAAAGTGTAAAACAAATTTTATCTGGCCATCTTGTTTTTATTTTTCATTCACCTTGGCAATTTACTTTTTTACAACGAAAACTCAATTATTAAACGTAAAAAAAACGTGAAACTTTGATTAGTATATAAAAAAATAAAAATATATACAAATAAAGTTATGTTACAAGTGGGTGGAATTTTTTTCCTTGACAGTGTATGTTTTTGTTTTAATTTTATTTTCAATATTTGAATTCAATGTTTATTCAATATTATTTCATTTTTAATTAAACGTAAGATTATATGTAATGTAATTCTTGTTTATGTATAAAATAGCGGTGTCGCTATTTTTACATTGTTTTCGTCTATATTCTTATTATTAATTATTATTATTACAGCAAAACTATGTATCAATCTCCAGCTGACTGATTTTAAATAGCTTTTTTTTCTATGGTAAGTCGTAATTATTTACAAATAAAGCATCTTATTATTATAATAATTATACTGTGACAGTTATATCTTTTAGGATTTCCTGGTAGATTGCAGGGCTGGGCCGAAGCCAGGCGCAGCCAAGCGGCTGCCGCCCGTCTCATAACTCAAAGGTGGCCCGCTTCTGGCTTCTGCTTCCGAGTTCTCATGCTGCCTTTGGTCAGTGAGCACGTCAGTTGAGTTCCCGAGGAATGGATCGTAGTTATGGACGGCAGAACACCCATCGCCATCCTCTATCTTTTTGCCATTGTTAAACAAGGTAATCATTTCAGAATTAATTGAAACCAAGGAAAAGAACAAGAAAAATTATTCACATCAATTTCAAAGCTATCGTATTTTCCTTAAAAGGCGTTACAAAATTGTACTGATTATGGATGGAAACCATTGCAAAGACGACTACTGCAAAGACCCCTTTCAAATCCAATATTTGCATTAAACTCTATCAGAAGCACAATAGGGGAAGAACGTCATTCAAAATTTAACATTATCTCAATTTAGCTAGAGTGTAATGGAGGATAAAAAGAGGAGAAAATTGAACGCTTTTAAGATTCCATCATTATCACTATTATATTAATCCATATAGTTATTTCGTAGTCATAATCGATTTATTAATTAATTAAATAAATTATACTTTTAATCTCGACCAAGGCCTTAGATTAAAAGTATAATTAGTAATCACTATTGTCTGAATGCAAATAGCAAATTTCCACGGTGATAATTTTCAATAATTATAAATTTAGAACTTATTAATTTATATATTTTACAGCCAAAACCTATTAAAATTATACTCTAGTTACGAATTCATATACTTGGGAGAACTATTGAAAGCTTCATTGTAAAACATAAAGAGTTGATTCAAATAAACAATTGAACTAAAATTACAATATACATAATAACGTATAATTGAAAGTATGAATTATTAAATAAAAAATAGCTCGAAATATATGCAGTTAAAGTAATTGTTAGAATACAAACAAAACATAACTCAATAAGAAAATTAATAACTATTAATAAATAATTAATTAGATCTATTAAAAACGATTTAAAAAATATCAATTGTAACTGTCCAAGATAGCTAGCATAACATAGTAATTTAGTAATACATATACAATTTCAATTATTAATTAAACAGAACGATAATGAGGCATAAAAAAATGCAAATGCAAATAGCACTTAAACTGATCTAAACATTTCTATCTTGAGTGCAGAAATTAATTAAATTTAAAAAATGCTAATATTATCTTGGAATGAGAGGTGTGGATAAGCTGTGTGCTCTAAACTATTGACGAGGCTTACTTTTATGCAATTTGTCTCAAGGGCTCTCCAATGAAGAATATTTTATGTTTCCGGGGGTGGAGAACATTAGAGTTTAATTTGGACAGTAAATAAGGAGACTCGATCTGATTATTCACAAGTTTATATAGGAAGATGAGGTCAAGATAAGTTCTTCTCTTCTCTAAAGTTACGATAAGAAATCCAAAATATTAAAGTTGTCAGTTTAGTTTATCTGTTTAAAATGAGAAGAGTTAGAAAGAAAATATTCGGCCGGAATAGATTAAGGAACAATCTTGAAACAATACCGAAACCATTTGTGGTAACAAGCCTTACCAAATTGCACTCATCCTGTTTTCAAATAAATTCGTCGTGATATGTTAGTTTATATGTAAACCTTTATGTTTAGATAGAATTCAATTTTATAAAAATATATCTTGGGTGTTCATATAATTTTTTTTCCTTTACAAAAGATGACCATCAAAAGTATTAGGAAATTTTTCCATCCCAAATTTTAAAACTAATTGAGGACGATTTCTTAATAATAAATGGTGACATAAGGAACCACTCTCTTTTATCTATATTAATCTTGAATAAATACTAGTCTTAATTTCTTAGAAAATAATACAATATTTATTAATCCAATCTATTAAAATATTGCCATTGGAGCATTTATACTGTTTAAATATGATAAATATGATCAGGAGCGTGCAATCTTGTCAGTTGTGTAACTATCTTTTCTTTGTCTCTTCTGCAAAATACGTGCATAATTTTGTACTGCCATCGAGATAAAATATCCAACGTTGAACGGCAGATGTACAATTAAAATTTCTACTTTGGTTCTGTGGAATGAATAACCCGTAGTTTGGTCGTTTGTGATTTTTCTGGCTTTCGGCATCTCGTCATCTTCACTGTTTCAGTTTTGGGTGCAAAAGCATCTGCAAAATTTGTAAGTAAAACAACCTTTAGCAATACGTTTGTCGTTTGGTCGTTTCCAATCATTTCGGTCTACCTGTCTAAATTTTTCATTTTGTTTGTTAAAAGCATTTCGGCTTCTCGTCATCTTCAGTGCGTTATGTAAAGAAAACATTATGCATCTACAAATAATTTAAAAGTAAACACTCATTAGTACTATAAATTTGTAGTTTGGTGGTTTCCGAGCAAGTAAGATTCACGCTGCTTTGCCTCCCCCTGTTTATATCCTTGATGTCGCACGCTAAAAATGTCCATATACTCAGTGATATGCCTAAAAACTGACGCACTTCTATCACATTTCATGAATTATAAAAGAAGATTCGACTGAACAGGAATCACATACACCTCAGCCCTAAAGATGATGAAAAGTGGAAAGATATACCAAAACAATGAAGATTACCAAAATCGGCAAAATAGTTTACAATTAGCCAATACCTGTTCGTTACATTCGGGTTATAAGCAGGGAGAGGCTAGCGTACAACCCATTACTTGAAAACGATGGAAAACGGCCAAACTACAAACATAAATTTGTTTACAACTAGGAGAGAATCAATAAGGTTTTATTTTGAAATTTTTTTTTTTTTTTTTTTTATATTGGATTTTTCCATTCATTTCGTTTTATTTAATCAGTTTCTTATATTTCGTTAAAAAATGCTATGATTTGAAAATGTTTAAGTGTTTAAACAATTTTGGCTTTGAACGTGTGAAATTATTGAAAAGTTTTCATTCCTGTCGTATTCGACAGTATGTCACAACTGGGATTTTCTCATCGGTTTGATGTTAAAACCAGATTTTATATCATCCTTCCGAAGTCGGTTTTCATGTTAAGTCGGAGATGGAAGTTTTCTTGAGTTCGTTTCGCCTTGATTACTTGTCTCCTTGAGCTGGAGTTGAGGAAGTTTGACAAATTTTCGGTATTAACTTCACCGCTTTCACTTTCATTTACACGGCAGTATAAAGGAAGAATTTTTTGCAATTTGTTCGCACTCTGACTCTATGTGATAAAGCAGTTCACCTGCGCGGGAACGATTGCCTCTTTCTATTATAAACTATTACTAGTAAGTCATGCAACTCTGTTACAAACTGGACAGAAAGGGTAGTCGGTGGCTGTAAGGTACCTTCTTTGACGCGGCGCTCATCACTGGAAGGTAAAGGTCCCGGGTTCGAATCCAGCGGCCCTGCATTCAAACCCGACATTCTTACAAATGGGCTTTTTTTTCAAAAACACCGGCACCCTGATTTATATGACTTCTGCTGTTGCGTACCTTCGTAAAAAAGAGAAAAAAACTGGACAGAATAAATGGTTTTTATGACTAATTACAAGGATTCTTCTAAAGTTTAGTTAAAAAAGTTCTAGATGCCTCCATTTTAAAATACTAACAACCTACTACTAGCCTTGCAAGCGGCTCTTTAGATTGCTTGCGACTTTTCCTCTCCTTGCTGCAAGAATCTAAACCTATATAGAACCTCACTAAATCATACATGTGTTCTGGCTCTCTTCTTCCAGGGAGTTTCTACTACTCCTATCCGGTACATATACCTTCTACGCGGCGGTTCCTAACAAGAGTCCAAGCAGATTCCTAGTTCTGTTGCTTTTACCTTCCGTCAATTGCTTAGTAAGTCTTGTGGATGTCCTTTCTATGAATCTCTTCATTTGCCTGGGGACGTTCCTCCACCAAGTTTTGGACTCATTAAGGATCCATTTTAGGAAGTCTGTAGCAAGATGCTAGGTCACAATAGGGTTCAGGGCATAGATAATTCATATTATCTCCTTTTTTGGTTAAGTCCTCTTTCTATGTACCGAATGCCTAAGGACTCGCCAGGGTCAGGCCATTGGTATCACTGATTGACTTCTGCCAGGGGTTCCATACAATTCAATACGTCTTTTGTTTTTACCTCGCATGAGGTTAAGGGCTTAGGTGCCGCCTGATGTTGGACAAATGCCTAGCATTATTTGCTGGGGGGGGGGGGTCCTACACTTTTTTTTCTGGCGCAATGATCGATTGCTGTGATTTCAAACTTAAACACCGTAATGTATTTACCTCGGTTTCATCTTGAAGACTCCAGCCTACCTGCCTGAATCTTTGCTTGAGCTATCAGTTTAATAGTAGGAATTGGCCAGCAGAGGTACTCCTTTGGCCCACACTTCCCTTTCTGGTATGAGTACTACTCCGAGCCAAAGTCTTGGAGAACTATCCAGATGGCGGACTTTTTCTTCATCAAAACATTTAAAAAAAAAGATAGTCTCGTTAGAAACTGTCGTGTCATGTTTTCATATCTTATAGTATAAAAGGTTTCGGGAAACAAATTTAAACATTTTTTGTAGCTGTAGTGATAAGCTTTAAATACGGTCTATTCGGCGTCGATGTATGACTCTCTCGGCTTAAGATCAAACGAGTGATTGATCCTGTTCGACTATGGTGGTTATGAGACTTCGATTTTACAATCTTGTCCAAACGCGTCGTGTATCACATCGTCAGCTCACCTACTTGGTAGAAAATGAGGTCATCTTCTAATGGTCTATATTCTCAATATTCCTACGAGGTAGAACACTAGTAAGAATGTCCTCTGTCGTGTTCGAGGAGATATGCAAAGTCGCTCTCAAAGAAATGGGCCTTCACTCGTATTCCCCGACCACTTACCTGGAAATCAAGTGACCATCATCGTCATAAACCTTATCATTATGAGTGTTATTATATATAATCATCTTTATCATTATAAGAACAAAAGAGTCCATTTACATGTTTCCCCCAAGCAAGCCTTTTCCTAATTAAATCTCTTAGTACAAAACTAGGATAATTCACTTACAGTCAAGTTTATCTGAAATGTAATCTTTTACATGTAAATGAATGAGTTTTAAGCTTATTAATTTTTAATAAATTTCTCTGTTTAACGTGTTTCCTTTTTTCACTCTCGCCTTTTGCAATTTTTACAATGGCTATTCTTCCAGGCTAATCACTTAAAACGTTTTACATGTTATGTTCCAGAGCTGTAATGAGAAGTAATGAATTTATTATTAACCTTCGCGTCTACCTCTTTTCCAAAAATTGGGAGTTATTATCATTATGCAATTTACAAATTACTCTCCTTATAAAGAAAATATCAGTCGTTTTGGAACAAATGGTTTACGGGGTTCTTTTAAGATTAAATTTATAACCACGTAATCACCTCTATGGTCATAAAAAAATAATTAAGCTTTGGCCCATCGAACTGTTTTAATTTACCTGCCTAAAACACATTAACGAATAAGCTGGATTAACTTTTTTACGTTTTAGGATGGCTATTTATTATTTAAAACAATTTCTATCTGTTAGTTATTACCTAATAGCATCCTATTACCTAATTGTATAAACATATTGTTATATAAAGAGATAAAAACCCTATAAATTTTGAGGAAAATGGCCTAGTCGTGTCACTTTAGTCAGATCCGTTTTGAATAGTAATGTGGTATCTGAGATATAAGCGGGAAAAGGCACAGCAGAGGGGGCCAGGCTGTTTTTGCTTCCCTTCGATTACAGCAACTAAATGTATGGCGATTGTGAAATAACTCAAAACCATCACTGAAGAACCTGAGAAACCTAAACATGCCGACAGACCAAAATGGGAAATAGCTGGGCCGATTTTTAAGCTCTTCCAGGTTTTTCCGATCATTTTAGTTTATCATCCCTTTCAGGTTAAGCAAATCTGTGTGACTGCTGTTTAGTCGGATCACTTTTATTAGGTAGTGGCCTCAGATTTATAAGCGGGGAGAGACAAAGCAGCGAGGATCTACCCACTACTGAAGATGATGGGAAGTCAAACACGTCTGGTAGGTCAAAACTGCGATGCGGTTAATGTTCGTACACCGTAAGACAGTTTTTCAATGTTTTACTAATCAGTATTGAATATTCGTAGAATATTAAATTCAATATTACAATTTAATACGGATATGAGGAGGAAGGGACGTCTAAATTACAAGTGATGATTACATGAAAACATAAAAGCATGGAGAATTGACCGTAATGAAAGAATAGCCAATCCGCTTGGCTCCACGAAACGACATAGACAGTATTTTGCTCTTATCAAAACTTCCAGACCAAGATAAGCATAAAAAAACTGAGAGTGGAAAAAATCCACGGCCAAGGGAGGTCTGTTCGTGAACCTCGATGGAAGAAGGTACATGGGCATAGATGTTTTATTCTAACAGACAGCAAACTGAATCTTTTAACTCGAAGTTTATGCACTTGAGTCCCGCATTCAATTCAATCCTAAAAGAGCCCACAAAAACAAGTCTTGACTATGATCCAACAGACCACCAAATTAAAATATCGCCATTGCAACCAAATTAAATAGCTTAGGCATGCAAAACGGATTCACAGCGGTTATTAGTTGAAGCCCTTTCAGTAAAATGCCCCGAGCTCTTTTGAGGCATAGTATCGACTGGAACGAAGGTTGAGGGTGAGAAAACAATACGGACTTCTAGGCACAAGCAATCCAATAACTTCCTTTGATGTGAAAGAGAAGAAAATATACTAATTTTCAACTACAAACTACAAATAATTTTTCAGTACAAACTAAGTTTTCTTTAGAAAGCACTGCATATGAAACGTGCATGTAGGAAACATAAACTTCAATCAACACCGTGTACGTACATTACGCAAGCAATTACTAAACGCAACCTATGATGAAATGTTTCAAGTAATTAAGGTTTTTAATTGAGATAAAAAGTCAGTGTCATGAGCGGATTCGAGCCCACGATCTTCGGTTAGATACGCCGCTGCTCTATCTCTTGAGTTATCGAGACTTCAATCCACTCGGACACTAACGTCCCATGACAGCCCCACCTTTTGAATTTTCCTCTCCTTTTTGGCATTTTTCAAATTGGTCAAGCGGTACACGAAAACTAGTGATCTATGACACTATGTCTTGATGAACTCACTTCACTCAAATAACAACCTACATCTAACCATCAGGACACGATCATACCGACCGAAGTTTCTTCCAGGAATATTTATTTATTGATGTTATTAATATTTTCAGCGATTAACTTCCGTTCGCCTGTTTAGAGGTCGATATCATTTCTTCATATTGAAATACAATTTTAATTTTTTTCGACTTTTCTCGACCTTCAACAACCTTTCCCATTTGGAGATTCATATCCTCATAACCTGATTCTTTCTAACTTCCTGAGTGTTTGCCTTGAATCCTTCCAATCTTTCACCTTGATCAGCAATTAAATCAACCTTATACCACTTAATTTGTTTGTTACATTTCTGAAATATTCAAACCATAATTTAGAATTTGTAACCAATTTGAAGTATGAGAACTGTATGATAAAACAGGTAAAAATTTCTCATCAAACTGGAAAATCGTGGATATTTTTTTCGATCATCGATCGTTTTTAATTACCTTGAAAGTACTCCTGATTTACTTCATAATTTTAACTGTTTTTTGATCTGCATGATGAGATAGGGAACCTTTTATCTAGGGCTTCTCGTTGTCTGTTGTTCGCTATAATTAAGCCTGTGCATGCTGCCCTGTATGACCTCACATATGTTCCAGGAGGGTGATAAACAAGAAATTATGCTCTTGCAGTATTTAAGGTCTTTATTTTAATCTCAAACGTACCATGACTAAGAGAAAACTAATTTCACGTTGGTACAAAATATTAAATTATACTAGAAAAAATTCTAGAAATTTAATTTTCACTGATGAAATTGTGCAGGTTTAAAAAAAATTAATTCTGATTATAGCTAAAATGAACAGCAAAAAATCGAAATATTTTTATTCCAATTATACGTTTGTTTAATAGAGGGCCAACAGATCTATTTTCAAGAGAAATATCTTAATACTAGCTACTACAAATCCTGGACAATTTAAACACAAAACAGGTTTTCTTATTGGGTCTACGAAGTTAGTTTGAACGTTTCCTATTATTTTGTTTTATTCATCTTCTTCAGTGTGTAACATCAGGGTTATTAACAGAAGGAGGGAAAGGATATCAGATGATACTCCCCAAAGGTGGTTTGAGTGACCGCCTAACATAACCTATATAACATAACTTAGATACCATGCACTAAATATCCACGGCTTTAAGCTATTTCAGCCAAATTAAGTTTAGAAATGTATCACAACGATGAAAGTTATAATATCGGGATAAAAGCGATCACACAACAAACTGACTCGGCAGTGCCCCTGACTTTTTCTGCTTAGCCTTTATGCAACTCACTGAAGCAAGCGTACAAAAGAAAAACGTCTTCCAACTCAAAATAAGGATAGGCCATCTAGGTTATAAGTACGGAGAGGCAGTTGGTTAGGGATGGTTCTCTGGCCATTAGTTAACCATGTGTTAGTCTTTTGTGAACTATCCTAAGTCTGGCCAGTACGGTTTCTTTTTTTCGAGAACTTTGCATTGCTGTGTCCCTCTGGCTGGTACTTTCCTTAATTTCTCTGAGTTTGGTAAACGACGTTGTTTACTATCCCACATCAAATCATCCGTTCGACATAAAAAGCATGATTAATTGAAAGAAGTAATTTGGTGCATTAGAACACAAAAACAAAATGGATTTGTATTGATTGTTGAGTTGTCTGTTCTTTTATATATTTTTTACTCAATAATTGTTGTTTTATAACAGAGTGTATAAACATTTTATTTTTAAATGCCTCATTTTTAAAACAAAATTTGTTTTTGGTATGCAAAGTATGAATAATCCTGAATATATTAAAATTTAAGGGTGGCGCGTTTATTTTGTCCATCAGCAATTGTTTTTGACAGTGTTCTCTTCTGCCTTTGATCCCTTTGTTCGTTTTCTCGCCGATCAAGTTTTATACAAACGTTTATTCTTGAGTTAAACGTGGTGACAGATCCAGGGTCAGTTCGGTTGCTGTCACAAGATTGCCGAGGCATAGAAATAACAGTCCTAAATTATATCAGAACAATCCCTTGAGCTTTGTTCACAGTGAGGATCGTCTCCATAATTAACATTTTCTTCGATCGCAAAACCCTTTTTCTTGATCGCTTAAAGAAGCCTTTTCATTAGAATTGAAAATTAGCCTCCAAGGCCTTAAACTTTGAAATTGGATTAAGAAGAAAAGCCAATCAAGTTGCAAAAAAACCCCAAACCGTTTGACTCTCTTGTATTATTTTAGCCGAAAAGGCCCACGTTCCGTACAAGATGAATCGTGTAACAAATGAAACTGCACACTGGAGCAAAAGCGGGCATAATTAAATGTATTTTCCCTTTTCCTAATAAAACAACTACTAAAGTTTTGCCTTTTTCTCCGATTGTTTCGGTTTAACGATTCGTAATAAATTGTGCACAGAGGGAAAATTAGATAACGGAGAGGGCCGTTTCGGCATGTAATTGATGGTCACGATCCCAAAATTCATGATTAACCAATTGTTATTATTATTCATTTTGATCATTGACGTTATTGACTCTAGCTTAATTCAATTATTATGGGTTTTGTTCTTTTGACAGGGCCGTTTATAAAATAAACAAGTTTATTCATCACTTCAGTGTGATAATAAGAAAATAATTAAATCTGTCGGCTGGTATAGGGAAATATGGAAAGTACGAAATATTTAAAATTTTAATCCAATTGATTGTTAAAATGCCAATGGTTTCTAAATTATTTTTTTTTTACTATATGATCTTTTTTATGGCGACAGTGCTTTTATTTCCTATTCATTGAATGATTTCGATTGTAAACCTGTGTCTATGTCGCCATCACTAATAGAATAAATGTAAGTCGCAAAAACAATAAAACAAGTAACGAGCAAACAATAAAAGAACAATTAGCTTTTTGCGAATCAGTGAGCTTTCCTGTCGTTTTACATAAGGTTTTGCGCCCTTTGTCATCATATTTAGAGTTCAAATGAAATATCGCCTATTGGGAGTCATGAAAGCAAATAACCGCGGAAAGGAACATAAGCGGGGGACACAATTACCCGATGCGACGCTATGCGACGCTACCTGAAGCAAGTCCAGGGTCCATTTTTCCATAAGATTTGTATTACCTCCGTGCACATCCGCCCTATGTTATGCAACCATGCAGCAACCCACAAAGTAGGGTACTACTTACTCTGCGCTCTGCGATCCCCGCTGTCCAGATATTCGTAGGGTAGCATCGAGTACAGTCGAAGGCAAAAAATCGGACTCCTTTTTGACATGGATATGTCTTATGCCCCCAGCCGTAAGACATATCCATGCCCAGTCCGAAAGTTTAACACAGAAATTGTTACCACGACCGTGCGTCGGTGCACTGTTTACCAAGGATATGCGAGAACGAACTGGTGGGCAGGTGTTTTTAAAGTCGCGACGCGTATGATTCGTATAACGCGACGGGATTGATTCTTATGACGGGAAGCGATTGACGCTTATGAGGCGACGCGATTGACGCATGTTACCCGACGCCGTTGAAATGAGCTTCCAAATAAAAACGATCCTCAAATTAATAAACAAGCGTTCCCTGATAATTTACGAGTGTGTTTAAATAGCCATCATAAGACATATCCATGTACAGCTGTATCTGCATGCAGTGTAGATACTCGTTCCATTTTTTCCTTTTTTTTAAGTCAAACTACATGTACTATTGTCGTTATATTAATTACAACAGAATTATTTTAATCTAAACCAAATTAACCGAGATCAAAAATTCATTAATTTTTATTTAAAAAAAGAATAATTTTAATGATTTGGTAGAAAATTGAACAAAACCCGGAATACCATTTTTTTATATAATGAATTCAAATAACAATTTATTACAACGTTTTGCTAAAAATGGTGCATTAAGAACAAAAGAGCCGTTGCGATTGTGATTATTATGATACATGCTGTGTGAGTGTACGTGACGTGTGCTTGTCTTCGCATATATGTGCACACCCTACCAAAATGTGGCAAGGCGTCGGGTTGCATCAGGTGCCGTCGCATAGCGTTGCCACGGGTAACTGATTTCCCAGCTTTAGGTGTTGATCAGTTCAACGTATGAATATTAAATAGTTTACAATTACTGCGAACTAAATAAGAGGTGGTCACCACATATTAATGTAATAAAGTTAATTTTATGAGATATTCTACCTTCTTTAATTACCCGGAGGGGTATTGGGGATAAAACTAGTTCCCTAAAAGCCTATGAGTTTCGAGATTTCATCATCCTTGTAGAATTAAGGTTACAAGTCAAGAGAAGCGGTTTCATACTAGGCTTTGATGAACAGGGGACCGCGATGGCCGAGTGATTAGGGCGTCCAATTCCTTTTTTAAACCAAGCTCTGAAGATAGCGAGGTCCTGACAGACAAAAATCACGCGGGTAGTTCGATTCTCTATTACCATTTTCCCCTTGAAGTAAATGTGTTAGTGGTTTTTTTTTATTATTAAATTTTGTTTTTATTGTGTGTTTTTCGGGTTTCTCCTCTTGGTACGTTTAAGGCTACGTTCTACCCTTAATGCCACGCACTTCTTTTACGGAATGTAATATGTCTCATTTTGTTAGATTTTGTCCAGTTTGTTAGTATGAAAAAACAT
Source organism: Cimex hemipterus (assembly GCA_039619505.1). Classification (NCBI taxonomy): domain Eukaryota; kingdom Metazoa; phylum Arthropoda; class Insecta; order Hemiptera; family Cimicidae; genus Cimex; species Cimex hemipterus. The sequence continues at coordinate 1,975,708 of CM077102.1, forward strand.
TTTCGCCTATTCAACTTTTTGGGTCAGATTCAGTGCCCCTATCTTTCACCGCAGGATGCAACATACTGAAGATGCTGGAAAGAATGGCCCTAACTGTGAATGTTTCTGAGGCAAAAGCGACCTTCTTGATGAGTCAGACATGAAAAATTATGGGTCTGGCATCTCGTTGCTTTCCTGTGCATATCAATTTGATGACTCACTGAAGAAAATGAAAGGAAGAAAAGCGTCGTACTGACCAAAACAGGACCTAGGCATCATCAGGAAAATGCGCTTGCCTTTCCCTGCTTATAATCTTGTGAAGAAAACGTGTCTGACAGACCTAAAATTCGAGGGCACACAAATACATTGGCATTTCGACATCTTCGAGGCACCTACGATCGCAGGGAGAGGCGGGCGCCTATACCAAGCATTAAACACCATCTTGACAAGACAAATAGCTACTGACAGACGAAAATTACGATGTAGTTTATGTAATTTCAGTTAAATTTTGTTATTTGTAAGGACTTTATTATTATTTTCCCCTTGAAATAATCTGTTAACCCTTTTTTTATTGTTAAACTTTGTTGCGTCCTCTGGCTTATTTACAATGGGGAAAACTTATGAAAAAAAGGCAAAACATCCAACTGTAAGCTGATATTGATTGCAAAAAGTTGTTGGCGTTTAAAATATGGTAAACATTTTAATATGGCTGGTTCTTATCATTTTGGTTATCTTTTATGCTTTTAGACAGTTTTATTATCTTGCTACTGCTATTGCTGGGTCTGTCGACCTGCTGTTCCCTGCTTATATCCTTAACGCCATGCCTTTTTTGTGTAATATAATAATTTGGTACTTCCTTCTAGTTTGCCAGTATGAGCAACATCTCCGACTATTCAAGTTTTGGGTGCTTTAAACGCGTATTGGCAGCTCGTCATCTTCAGTAGTGGGGTTTCCGTTTATAATCGGCTCCTAATCAACTACCAGAATTAATCATGTGAATAATACAATTGATATAGCTGGAATTTCAGTCCCGATTCAAAAGTGTCAATAATTTCACCAGTAACTATCCACATCCATTATAACACCCCGGTAATACTTAAAATAAATTAATTTTCTACAATTTTAATATGAGAATTTTTCTGCCAGATGCGGCTAGGCATGTTACCATATTCATAGATAGATTCTACCACTGCTTCTATCCTTGATACGGAATGAAGATGGCGATACGCCTGAACACGTCAGTTCATCCTCGCTCTTTTCTTCTGTCGGGCGTGTTTTGCCTTTCCGCCATCTTCAGTAATTGGGTCTCTGATAAAAAGCCACTCCTAAATGCGATGCCGTATACCATCCAATCATGTGTATCTGGCCATATTCAATTAATATAAATTTAATGAAATATTCAGATAAGTTGAAATACTTTTTGGCAATATTCTTCGTTAGAAACAGAATTATATTAAGCCTTTTTTCTCCAACAAACCAATCTCGAAATCTTTGGAAATAGTCGTAATTATTTCCATCGGGCTCATATTCAATGGCTGAAGCATTGTAAAGATTATATTAAGCCCAATCCGAATAAAGGAGGATTACCAAGTCCTATTCTTCGGCTAAAAGACAGATGGAGCACGACTCGGTTTCCCCCCTGAACTTACGTAACTGCGAGTCGAAATAAACTTGGGATCACAATAAGCTAAGATTATTGTGTATTTTTTACTGTTAGCAACTAAGCTTGAAGAACCATTTTCCAGTCATAGATCAACATCATCGATTTATGTGGTCTAATTTATGCAATGTAATAACAGAAATTTTAAAAATTTTATGGTTATTAACTTCTTATCTTAGTCTAAGGTCATTTCCATGATCAATTATCAATATTAAATATTATTACTCATTAATCTTTAATTGAGGTATTAGTTGAAATGAAAAGTCAGTGGTAGGAGTGTGATTCGAACCCACAACCTTCGGCTAAATAGGCCACTGCTCTTGAACTCTCCTGACTTCCATCCACTCGGACACTAACTTCCCACCTCAACTTAACCTTTCGAATTTTCCTCCTTTTTGCCATTTTTCAAATGTCGTGTAATCTATTTAATTCTCGGCGACAAATGAAATGGCCACGGAGAGCTTTGGTGAAGTATAAGTAGGTTTCGTGGTCCGATTAACCAAATAAATTATTTTCAATTAATTAATCTTTAATTAAGGTTTTGGTTGAGATAAAAAAAGTCAGTATCACGAGCGGAATTCGAACCCACGACCTTCGGCTAAATATGCCGCTGCTATACCATTTGAGCTATCGTGACTTTGATCCACTCGGACACAAGGTTTATGTCAACGAAAAACACTAATTAAAGATTAATTAATCGAAAAGAATTTATTTGGTCAATCGGACCACGAAATCTAATAGAATGTCGCTTATGATCGCTAAGATGAATTATGTTTTTTTGGTGTAAATCCCTGCATTTTGAGATTTTAGATTTTCCAGTTCGAGCCTTAGGTTTTAGTTTGATTTGCAATATTTGATAAAGTTGTGGATTTTCAGGAGGTGCAAACCTTTGGGGCAAACAGAGTTTAACCTCTGGAGCACGAGAAAACCAAATATGACATATCCAAATATGTGTTTAATTCACGTAATGTTTCCCACGCGTGTGTAAACTTCGTGAAACACTCTAGACTAGCTAATCCTACTCAATAAATTTTCAACGCCCTCCCAAAACATTACCTAGGGGATAACCATTTATCTTTCCTTATATATTTAAATCCGGCCCGCTAGCGTTTGCTGAAAATGTACGAATTTTAACTCATTATGAAGTGGGACACTCATTGGAATGTAATGAGAGACGTCCCTAATACCAATCAGTGCTCAACTAAGTCATTAACATATTTCTTTATTAATTCATTTACGTTTTAGCAGTCAATTGACCATAGTTACATCTTTCAATTAACTATTTTTTCCATGTAAGATCTTGGTTGAGAGTATTTCTTTCACCCATAAATACCGAGAAATATCTAATTTTTTAAATATATCAGTTAGTTTATATATATTTTTCCGTGTGTATGTAACTTTGATGTCTGTTTTTATGTATATACGTAAGTAAGAACTATAATGCACGAAATAGACAAAGTTGGTGCCAAAATTTATTTAGTATAACAATTAAAAATTCAAAGTACTATGTATTTCGCTCATTTCCTACCGTTTTCCTTTGCTTATCTTCGCAGTTTTGCAGTCAGACGAGTTTCTGTTTATCGTCATCTTCAGTGCGTGGTTTTTAAGTAAGGAAGTCGCACAGACGCACCACTGAACATTGTGTAAAGGCGAAACGTGTCTGTCTGACCAGAACAGCGAGGGTAGGCAATAGAAAGCTTCACGCTTAATGGAGGTCTCTAGATATTAATGGACACGAAAGACAAATGTTGGTCGCGATGTCCAAGTTCTTAAAGAAGACGACTTTCTTCAACCTTTGGTGCCTATCCTTGCAGGTTGGTCAGTCAGATACGTTTCGCCTTCTCGCCATCTTCAATGGCACAAGATTATATGCAGGGAAGGTGGACCCACAAAGTGATATAGCCCGACTCGTTTCGGCATTTCAGTGCATCTAGGATTTCATCATCTAGAATATAAACAAGAATTTTGAAAAAATACACCTCTGAATTCGGCGAAAAGCTCTATCCAAAAATATTCACAAAGGACCAGACAAGGTTCATCATCCCGCAGACCTTAGAAAGCGGAAATAATTCTATGGAATCGAGGGTCATATCGCAGTAGGTTATGCCAGTTTCTCGTCAGGATGGTGTAAATCAATTAAATCCAATTTGCAAAATAGTATTAATCCGACAAAGGTTGTTCCTTCCATTAACGTCTCAGCGAAGAATAGTGACCAAAAGCGTTAAAAAGTGGGCTTCTGTAGAAAGTGTCCCGTGATCAGTATTGGATCAGTGCAATCACCATCATGATCTCGAGCCGTCGACAAGCTTATGACTTTTCTTTACGAGAACCCTAACTTTTGTTAACGGTTTAAGCATCAGCCAAGCCTTAATTTTTCCTATCCCAGGAGTAGGAATTTTAGCCTTGGTTCGAAAAGAGGCTTTCTGCTGTTTCTTCTTCATTCAAACAATACCTGCACGGGCTTGTTCAAATACCCTAAAGTCTTTAGATGTGTTCAGTCAGCAGTCCTATTATCACCATAGTCCTAATTTTGCCATTAGTATCGGCTATAGTCCTTTAACGTCATGCCTATCACTGGAATACATTCCTAATGGACGGAGGATTTTTTTCTTAATTCTTAGACGAACCAAACTACACATACCTTTTAGACCTCACGAGAAAACTTCACTACCATTCATCTGGGATTGAGCTCATAGTTGAGCACAGACATTTCCTTCTTTCACTTCTACTTGCCTTGTTTAATTTGTACTCTGCCTACCTTTACTTTTGTTACTTTCTGTTGGTCAGTTTCCCGCAAAGGGCTCTGCTAGACCATCTTGAACTACAACATCAGTCGTGTGCATGCATTACTCTCAGTGCTCAAACTTTTCATATTTTTCCATCCTTCGAAATCATTACTTCAACGATCAAATATTAAAACGATTTAGCAACAGTCAATGTGTACTATGTACGTATGGCATAGGCGGGAAAATGATTTATAAAAGGAGCATATATTGTTAACAAGATGGAATGCATTATCTATCGGTTGAATGATAAAATAATTTGGCCACTCTACAAGACCAAGTGTCATAGAACTGAAGATGTTGGCAGTATTGGTCAAATCGAGTAAACCAATAATGTGATAAGTTATTGATGTCAGTTTGAAAATTGCGATTTGTTTCACAAACGGTTGTCACAGAAAAGTTAAAAAAAATAGAGTATCCGCCAGAAATTAGCCATGTATGATTCAATCACCCCACAAGTAAGGAAATTGTTAGATATATTATTGAGGTCTTTAGGGTAATGAACGTATATTTGGGATGTATTTCGCACTCACAGGATATTACGAAAAGCTTGACCAGTCTGACAAACAGGAGGTTAGACGAAAACAATCGTAAATTACAGGTTCATCTCAGAGACCTCAACGAATTATCAATATATTTTTTCCCAGTACGGACGAAATCGAAAAGAAAATTGTACATTAACTCTCTTTCCTGACCTGAGGTAAGGATGGCTTGGAATTTGTAGCAGGACAAGATAAACAAGTTGAGAAGTACTTAGTCAAACTACACTTGGCACATAATAATTACTTTCGCCGGTATTCCGTTAATTCGAAAACTGTAGTTTTGTCACTCCCGCCAAATTCTGGGGTCCAGGGCAAGTTCCGAACCCGTGTTAATTTATTAATTTTTACGAGGTTTACGTTTTATGGCAAAAGTTAACCCGGCTCAAATTAATTTTAGACACTGGGTCAGATTTATAAAATAGGCGGGGAGCCAACTACAAAGACAAATCGGTCGGCTATTTTCATCTCATCTTTTCTTGCAGTCACTGGCTGAATACAAGGCCACCTACGTATGACAAAACCAGCATTTTGTTAAATTCATGCCGACGTTGAGCATTTGTATGTTGTAAGTCCATTGTTATGAGGGTTCGTTTTCGGATCAGAATGGTTGGGGTCTATTGGAAACATTTGTGCAGTTCATTAAAAATTGATTAGTGTAGTTTTCCACAGTCTACGAATTGGTAAAGAAAATACTTGAGGTCTACCTGATTAAACCGTTCTAATTTAAAAAAAATATGGAAAATATTCATACGATATTAGCTCAACTCCGTTGGAGAGGAAGCTCATTTTTTACTTGTTAAATAAGTATGTTAATGTATTCACAATTTACTGAAGCAACCGACGAAGAAACGGAACCGTCTGCAGTTCCCTGAAATATGATTTTCCCAAGTTGATTACAATTTTTATGTTAACCGTGACTGTTACATGTAGTGAATAGAAAGATAAGTACGATAAAGTTATAAAACGGAGGCGGACAGAGATAACTCTGTTAGTTGATACTTCAAGTCCACCTGGCTTCGTAATCGTAGTTAAAACGGAAATTTCTGATTCACAATTTTTCTATTTGCATGTCTTTTTTCCTGATCGGTAATTGTGCGATACGGTTAACCAACTGGGCTATCAATCGTAATCACTCTACACATGATATAGTTCATTTCTCAACCTATCTCAACCTATACCAACTTATCAAACTTTGAGTCACTGTCTGCTACGAACCGCCCTTAACAACTAGAAGGGTTTTTGCAGTAAGTCCTTCGGCAGATCTGCATGCTGATCATATAATTGCATTTTTCTGATATGCCAAATAAGGCTCATTTTCATTCCGAGAAAAATATCGTAAATTTTCCTTGTCGGTAATTGTACGCCTCAGTTATCCATCTATCAATCGTAATCACCACGATAGTGTTAATTGCTAGGGAAATAATTTAATACGAATATGAACTTACCAAGCTTTGAGTCACGTTCGAATCGCCTCATAACAAGTAGACGGGTTTTTTCAAGAAATCCTCGAGCAAATCTACGTTCCGACCATACAACAAAATTTTGTTTAAAATTCCAGAAAAGGGCTGATTTTATTATTTTATTCCTATGCTTAATATTAGAGACATTTCATATAACAGAAAATCATATATGGTCTTAATTAAACCATTGAATCTCATAAAAACCTTTTTACGGTCGGATATTTAGTTCTTTGAATAGAAACACTGGTAAAACAAGCGAGTGTAGTGGACTACTAAATAACCCGTGACATTCCGTCCCCAACTTGCAGACCAGTATCCAATATCACGTTTATTAAAAATGGCAATGATGGAATCATTCCTCAAATTACTATTTAATTGGAAAGAGCTTAAGAAAACCTGAAACCAGTGATACTTAACATATTTAAGTTCTGATAATCCTATATGAAATGGGGGTAGATAATTGAAAGCTTCAATTAAGCGAATTTCAATCTTAAATGTGATGGTTTTTTTAAAGGTGAACACCATCCAAAATATCCATTATTCCTTGGTCTATACTTCTCTACGTTTAGCGATGCATTCATTTTTCCTTGTCTTTTCGAGAATTACAAATGTCCAAATGATAATGTATTTTGGCGATCTAGATTCTGGCTAAAAACGCCCGGTTAGTAGATTGTGTAGTGTATTCTACGGAATTGGATTCAGGCTTGCTGACAGGCAAACCTCACCGATATTGAAGTGGTGAAACTGGACGAAAAACTGAGCTGTAGGTACACACCCGCAGATTAGTTACATGTTCAACGTTGTCAAGTTAATCAACCTACATTACTTTGCCAGTGGCTCCTTAGTGTAGGAGCTTTCTTGTTGTTCTCCCTTCCTGGTTGCAAAAACCTGCAGACCCTGGAAGAGGTCCAACATGAATCGACGTTCGGTTGCGGTTGCCCTTCAGTAATTCTTGCGCATGACCATGCAGTATTGTTCTACCACATTAAGTATCCATTTTAAGATATATTCTCTTTTGTGGCAAGTTGCTAAGCGGCAGTAGGGTCCAGGACCTAGAGAGGCCATGTTGGCTCCCTCTTTTGCCAACTTGCCAACTTTTCCGTTGCCTCTATCCCCCCAATGTCCAGGGTCCCATGTCAGTGGCAGGTTATTGATGTCGCTGACTTCCGTTAGTGCATTCGTGCAGTTCTAAACACTCTTTGCAGTAATTTCAGACGGGAATACTACAGTATATAAGTCAGTTCGGGCTTTGGATTCTCCCCGAAGACTCCAGCCCCCCTGCTCTTGTCGGTTTTGAAGCCGTCAATGTACCATTAGGTTTGCCTTTAGCGTGTCTTTTGGCCGTTCTGGTACCAGTACATTGTACTTTTTTAGGAAAATGTTTGAGTAGTGGTATCGACTGGCATGCCTATTAAGTTATCTGCCTTTCTGATCTAGTTTCAAACATTTATATTGAACAACTGTTCGCTTAAGACATTAAAAATGGAAAACTGAGCTGTTTAATTAAATATTCAGTCCGGGTTTAGTTAAACTTAAAAATGAACTGAGAGATAAAAGCGGACGAAAAACCGAGCTAAGGTTCAGTTTAGTTAATAATCCACTTTATTATTCCAATCTGGTAGGGCAAACTGACAGATGAACTAAGCCTTTATTACCTTGAAGCAATATCCAATTGAGCTTTAATAAAATAGAAAATTGTCAATTTTGCTCACAGAGAATAGGGTTCAAGGGGAATTCATCAACTAAATTGTTTTCCTTCGTGTGCTTGCGTGGCTCGAGCCAGGATATATCACAAATTCATTACGATATAACCAGGAGGCGATAACGCACTTAGAAAAGTGGGAACTGCTGTCGGAACCGGCACCTGGTGGCAGCTGCCTTTTCGCGTTATTAACCACGCACCGGTTACTTTTAAGCTATCGCTCGTCTTGGCATAAAATCAGAACACTGTCACAAGAAAAACAATTGAATTGTTGTTAGACTTAAGCTTGTGGTCTTTTTCGCATTAAAAACTACTATAACGTTTTTTAATACGGTTTTTTTGTGGTAGTTTAATTAAAATTTAAGAAAATTTCACCTCCACCTGCAACACGCTACCGAAGATTATAATCTATTGTTGGAGTTTTAATTATAACAAGTACTTGCTAATTTAATCAAAATATTAAATATCAAGGGATAAGTGCGCCTTCCACAGTATAGGATACGTAATTTTTAGTGATTCTAAAACGTTATCTGTTGAAGAAAATTAGTCGTCTTTAAAATAAACTGCTCAAAAGTGAATAGAGATATTTATAATTTTATTCTTAATCTATTAATTTTAATTATATTAACCATTATATTCATGTTAGTTGAATCAAGCCAAATAAAATTTTAAAAAAATACAAACCAAAAACAAAGAAATTATAATCCTTATTTTTAATAACGGAGTTATTTAAGATAAATAAACATAAAGATTGCTCATTTTCTAAACAAACACCTTTTCTCCATTTTATTCCATGGAAAAACATAATCTTGATCCAGAAGTTCGCAGTATTATTGAGAGAATGAGTCGTCGAGGTACCTGCAAGTGGATATCTCAGAGGCCGTCTCCCGGACTTTAACCCGATTCCGAGAGACTGGACCTGCTGAGAGGAGACCTGGTAGTGGATCTCAGCCCATTACGAGGCTAAGGGAAGACAGCAATAGTGTCATTGCTGCAAGTCGGAACCCTTTCCATAGTGCTCGTCAGCCTCTCAATATAGTACAAGATGTTTTGACAACGCCTTTACCAAGACAATGCAATTCGAAAACATTTGTGGGAAGTTGGCCTCACATTGAGGAGAGTTGCAGCAACAGCCCGCCACCAGCAACTCAGAAGAAATAGTGCAGCGAGCACCTAAAAGAGAACCTATTGAGCTGCTGTTATGTTTCTGTCTGTATAGTGAAAGAAAGTGCCGAAGAGTCTACCGATAACAGGGGATGCGTACAATGCCCCATTTCGAGCTCCCTTTCGGTGCATCTTGAAGGAAGCGGTGTAATGGTCTGTGCTGGGATTTATACTGGAGGTCGAACTGCGCTCTATAGGATTGAAGGCAACCTCACCTCAGTCTTTTATATCCACGAAATTATCTAAGAATACGTCCCTCAAAACAGGGATCTCAATGGCAGGGGTTTCAATATCTGGATGACAATGCCAGACCTCATATAGGCAGAGTTGTTCATCGGTGTTTAGAAAACCTGGGAATTTTCCATATGCCACTTTTTCATCTCAATCCCATTGGTCCACCATCGCCACCCAGTTAACTGTAATAACTGAGTGCAGCGTTGCAACATCTGTGGAAAGAAATTCCTTATGAAATGCACATAGGTTACACATAGCTAAAAGAGGATACCCGATATTAATTGTTTTCAAAAATTATTACGTCCAATAAATAAAATTGCGTAATTAAAACCTTTTGTCTGTTATTTTTCAAAATTATTTAATTAAATATTCCTTCAGTAAAGCCATAATAATTTATAATACATTTTAATACAATTTATAATAAAAATAAAATAAAATTTTGTCTGCCTATCTTCATTTCAGACATCGTGGCGCATATAAACCTACCACCAAAGATGGCCAGAAATCAAAAACGAAAAAAAGTTGATTAAGTTTCTATGGATGGTATCTTTGGCGTTTACCTGTTCTATAACAGTTCGATTATTATATATTCAGTTATTGCGTTGATTATCAGATAAAATTGTCATTAGTTGTCATTTGCTGTTCATTTTACCATTCTTAAGGTATCTATAGTCATCTTTTGTCAATAACTGGCCTGCTAATCTGGGATATGTTGACGTTTTTATGTCTTTCATCTGGAGGTATTGCATCGTATAAAGACAATATCGAATCAGTTGAAAGTCCAATTTAGTGCTGATTGAAAATCGTTCTTTAATGCATAGAAAATATTGAGTTTGTCTATGTGGAGTTAAAAGGGTAATTTTCTTCAATGAGATTCCAAAGAGCAAAGAGGGACATAATTGAGGGATATTTCTCAATTGTTTCTCCCACATGAAGACTCGAAAGTATATTGGTAGGCCTCCGGGTTAAATAGCCGGACGGGGTATAACACCACCCCCTCAGACTGCAATGTGGGAAGGGAAATTGCGGCAAGGTGCGCATCTCTTGAACTAAGTTCAGCTAACTATCTCGTTTGGTTAGCAATTTAACGTCCCCTTTAATTGTAAAGACACTACCGCGATTACTGTCCCATTTTCCATTTGCTTCCCTTCAAGAAGAATTTGATAGGAATCCTTCAACGCTTAGCATTTTTCGAAAAACCATAATAAATCCATATCACTATTCTTAATAACTTTTAATACTTTCTTCTAGTACTATCTAAGCGTTTTTAATAAATCTGTAATTAGGTAATTTCCGATCATTTTGGTCTGTCAGACGCGTTTCGGCTTGTCTGTTGGGCATGCTTCTCCCTGCTTATATCCTTGATCTCTCGCAATCCTTGCCAAATACTTCACACTAGTTTCCATTTATTATCAGTTGTTTTACCATTATAATTCTTAGTTCTTGCTACAAATGTGTAGAGATTAGTGACCGTTAATAGATAATTGTTAAGATAACGTGTGATGCGGTCTGGTGTGTGCTACAATTTTCATACATTTCCGCATTTTGTCACCTTCAGTAGTAGGTCTGACGACCTGCCTCTCCCTGCTTATAACCTTGATACCACGTATTCATTACCAAATACTTCAAACTGGTTTACATTTATCATTAATTGTATTATCACTATTATTCTTTGTTCATGCTATTAATTACAGCATTATGTCACGTTCAGTTGTATGTTTGTGCGTCTGTCTGTCTGTCTGTCTCCGTCTTTCTCTCTCTCTCTCTCTCTCTCTCTCTCTCTCTCTCTCTCTCTCTCTC
>CM077102.1:1987041-2001082 GCA_039619505.1 Cimex hemipterus
CTCTCTCTCTCTCTCTCTCTCTCTCTCTCTCTCTCTCTCTCTCTCTCCACATATCCGTAGGTAACGGATTGAGTCTCAACGTGTGTTACCAATTATGCTTTTACCTGAGCAACAATGAACTACATCAAAAATAAGCTCTCATCATGAGACCCGCTAGGTGACGAACCTGAAAGTTTGCTCCTTTTCAATTATTTTAGTCTGTCAATCCTCGTTGCTTTGGATTGTCAGACGACTTTCGGCATATCCCCAACTTACTGTATGTCATCAAGACACAAAAGGGTGTACCACAGTCAAGCAAATATTACGAAAAGCGGAAAGGCGTGTTTATGATACTCCCTACTTATAACGTTGATGCAACGAACTTGGGACACGCGCCTGACAGACGACAAATCCATCAACAGAAGATCCTTTGGAGAAAATCTCGAAATTTTTGAAGCGCCGGTAGATTATTCTCAGTCAATGATAAAAGTTCATGTCGACTAATTTAACCTCTACAGTGATTGTACTAAGTTCGATTTTATGTTAATATGGCGGCAAGAATTAAGGCAAATTAAGTTTTTAATGGTTCCGAAAATAATTTTGAGGCCCGTTTACGAATATATACAATATATAATTAGTGAAGCAAACCTGCATAACATTTTACCTTCACGAGATCTTCGTTAATATTAGTTGAGATGTCAGCATAAAATTTTTGAACCTTCGTGTATGAGAAATGGTTATAAATGTGATGGTTAATTTAAAGTTGTAATAACAGACCTACGGAATTTTTTATTGTGCTTATCCGATTGTATTGATCCAAAGAGAAAGGGATGAAATTTATTCCGAAAGATTATGCTGGACATGTCAAAAGATATGTGTCACAATCATGGCTCTACACGAAAAAAAATGTCGATGTAGCGAAAAAGAATACTGAAAAATTGAATATTCTTCCCGTTATCCTTTTGTTTCCACTTTTTTGCGTCAGTCACCCTCTTGATTCAGGAAATAATGAATATCGCCGTCGTTCGTCACAGCCCTGATCGATTTACCCTCCGTGGACCTGGAAACCAGTTCGTGACGTGGAAAATGACGCTTGGTCCAGAAAAATTTCGATCTCGAGTAAAAAACAACAATAATCGGGTTCGAATCCCGCTCGTGACACTGACACCGACTTATCTCAACTTAAAACCTTAATTTGAATTGAATGATATTAATTGGTCAAGCGGACCACGAAAAATAGTGAATTTGAAATGAAAAAAAATAAAACATTGGTAGTGTTCAAAATAAAACACCACCCTAACACATTGGGTTTGTAAAACGATGAGTTTTTAAAGATTTCGATTGGAACCACTCAAAATAATTACTAATTAACTCATATCACGTATTTAATTATCAAATTGATTTTTCATTGGGTTTTCCAATGAAAAGTAATTATTATTCATATGCACATCTTTGTTTGCTTCGAAAGTAAAAGTTCAATTTGGAATCAGCCAGCTTTAATTGTTTAAAATAATTCGACAGAATATATCCGACCAAAATACAGATTCATTAAAGTCATCAAACCACAAGTTCATAAACCGCAGGATCGATGAAGAGACAACATATTTAATTTTGAGTTTTAATTATTAACTATTCTAGGTACTTTCTTGCAGCTTAATGTTGGACACCGGTTGAGGTTTTGGCTTAGACTAAAGTAATCGCTGTGAGGGAACAAGGTTATAAGACGTCTTTTTTTATAAGTTTGTGGTATATGCAGGGAATGTAAAAGCAAAAGCGTCGGCGATCAGCCCTGTCTTGCTTGCCTGCCTGTTAATCACACCAGCTTCACCGACTACTGATCGTATATAAAACAATACACACAAACACGATGACGGCGAGAAGCCGTCTGACTGCATCATTTCCTCCGACATTTAATCGAGCGCTTGTTTGTTAGTAAAAGGAAAGCGATTATGGATATGGAATAATCTTCTAATGGAAAGGGATAAGAGAATTGTATCTTGCAATTATACATGAGTCATGGGCGTTTAGGTCACCTTTTTGATCAATAAACCGTCAAAACACGTTTATTTGGGTAAAAAGTAAATATTAAATTTTCACTATCAGTAGTTCGACGCTTACTAGGCGGTCTTCGTGATCCCGCTGGTCGCAGGCGCATCATAAATAGTTGGAAGAGAAAACCAGCGTTAGGTCAGGTTACGCGATGCAGCAAAGTTGAAATTCAAGCTGTCATCCCATCGTTTCACAATTTATCACCGTTAGACATACAAATTAAGAAAGAAAAATCCGATAATTAAATTAACTAACATTGTGATCGTTGATTTTGATGGAAGCAGCTTTTGGTTTGTTTTTGTTCCTGGTAGCCGGTCAGAGAAGGGCTTCATCCCGGAAATTATTCAATAAGTGTACACCTGGACGGGAAAATTTACAATTCCAATTTTCCCTGATAGTAAATACGATCTCCTACCTCTTCCGGTAAAAAACGACCGACGCAACCGCGTGGATACTGTGGCAAGATAATCCGGGTCATCCCTGACAGCTAGACTTCTTGAATAATTTACTGTATGAAGTTTTTTTCTTTGTTAATAGACTTTAATGTTGACCGTCTTGTATTTAAGTAAATCTAATTTTGAGGTTTGGCGTGGGGTGAAAAAGGACGAATTACTAATCAGTTATTCATTATAGTTCGGTAGTTACCACTTTTGTATTTAACGACTTGTTATAAAAACCATTTTTATATTCGACTTATTCTAAGGGTATATTTGTCTATAAATGAATCTGTTTGCTCATTTCCAATTATTCAGACTAACCTCACGGTTTGGACAACACTCGGGTTTCTGTTTTTAGTGTTTAACATCAAGGAAATAAGCAGGGCGAGGTCAACGGGCGAGCCCACTACTGAAGATTTATAAAACATCAATTGATTGTTTGGCATAAAGACAATATTTACTTCTAACTTTAAAGTTGACTATGTAAGAACTGTAAGAATTAGTTTAGTCCGGTCATTTTGGTCTGTCTATTGTCGTTTTTTCGTATAGTTTGATGAGCTTCGGCATTTCACCATCTTTATTTCGTGACGTTCAGAATATAAGTAACAGGCACAAAACCTAACTGAAGATAGCGAGAAACCAAAATTCGTCTAGTTGACTAAAAGAGCGAGGAATTAAAATCAAAATGATCAGAAACGACCAAACAACAAGTTCATAACCCGCAGGATCCATGAAAAGATTTCAAAATTGATGTATTATAAGACAGATCTTGCGGCTGATTTTTGGCACCAATTATGGTTTTGACACTCATTTATAACGACCATGGGCAGAAGCTGAAACGAGTCTACGGAGATCAAAGTAGTCGGTATGAGGCACCAGGTTGTTGCGTCCTTTTAATAAGTTGTGGTAACAGGGTTATAAACAGGGAGAGGCAAAGCAACATGATCCCCAGTTTCACTAGCTTGTTAACCCCGATGGGTTTTTGACGCAGACCAGTGGCGAATCGATGTGGTATTTTTCCTCCAATCAGTATTGTCAAATTCTGGAACGAGAGAATCTGAAATGTTTCTATCAAACTAAAAAAGAGACCAAATAAGACAAAATTTTCGGAAACGACCAAAATACAAGTTCATCGCCGGCAAGCTACAACAGTTTCCTCAAAATTAATCAATTATTCAAAATAGTCTCTCGCAGCTGATTTTGGCATCGGTTGAGATTTTGCCTTAACGTTTATTACAAAAACAGGGAGGATAGGGAGACTCAAGTAATCACTGTGTGACCACACGATAATAAGCAGAGAGCAACGAGGGAGGATCAGACATGGATGTTCAAAAATAACCAAACTACAATTTTTCCTCACATTTTTATTTATAAGGAGTTGTTGTAGGTAGGTGTAATGTGTAAAGAGTAAAGAGTGCCTTTTTTAAGAAAATGGTATCAATATTAAAACAGGGGGAAGCAATTCGCTGGTGATCAGCCCTGTTTCCTACCAGTTTCTTCGACCACTGACCATAAATAAAATGAAACACAAACACACTTCTGAATAAGGCAAGAAGCCAAAAGTCTATCAACCTAAAACAACGGGGAAACGCGCACTGCAGATGAGACGTTGAAAAGCCGCTGACTCTATCATTTCGTCATAAGTTTAATCGAGTTCGGTTAGTATAAAGGAAGTTATTAAGGTTATCGAACAATCCACTGATGGAATAAGAGAATTCCATCATTGCAATTATGCATGAGTCATTATCGTTTTGATCGTGTTATTGTGCGATAAACCACCAAAGCACTAGAGGTCCATCACCTCGA
The DNA here is from genome assembly GCA_039619505.1 of Cimex hemipterus. Classification (NCBI taxonomy): domain Eukaryota; kingdom Metazoa; phylum Arthropoda; class Insecta; order Hemiptera; family Cimicidae; genus Cimex; species Cimex hemipterus. The sequence continues at coordinate 1,991,313 of CM077102.1, forward strand.
CGGCCTCAAGAGGAAACCTCATAATTTGCCACTAGTAAATAGTAAACAAAATCTTTTATAATACGAGCTCCGCTTTAATCACAATGATATCCCCTTTTGTCGGAACGAAAGGAATGGTTATTATTACCATTGTTAAGCAATACCAAGTGGATCGAATAATTGACCAAAGGTGTACTTTTAAATCTAGTATTTTATTTCTTATTGTCGTTATCAGCCTTAGCGGAAACGTATAATAAATAATTGTTTTAGATTGTACGATTAACTTGGGGCCGTGCAGGCTGGAATGAACCGTGTTTAAATATTGTGCTTTCTGTTCGGACGAGGGGTGGCCGGAGTCACGGGTGTCCAGCTCCAGGTGGGGGCGGAACGGACAGATGACTAATTTAATGGTTAATAGCCCTTCTGCCAGCTCTGCTGCACGTGGGATGCATTTTTTCGTTTAAAAATTAGACATTTAATGGCTTTCGGCGCTCACCAAATGCCACTTAAAAAAAACTGTTTTCCGAATTTCAATCATCACGAGATATGTACTGATGTAAATTAGTTCTGTTTGATGAATAAAATAATATCGAGCTGTTCATTTGTCAAATTGGGAAAGCCAGCAATAAAATAATAATTTCGGACCTTATCATAGCAACTGAGATCGTACGAGCGGAATTAACCCTCTCACTACCACCCCAATTGACAACAGTCACATGCATAACGGATGACTAAAAAACCACTAACCAAAGAAAAATACAAAGATAGAAACATATTAAGTCAACGAACTCATAAAAAAACCACAACCAACTTTAACACAGAGAAAACAAGTTTGGACTAACAACAAAAAATAATTAATTTTAAAAAATACACTTGAGAGACAGTATAAAAAGACGGATACAAAGAAAAATCAGTAAGGACAACGACGAGTACTATTCGTCTCACCACTCACAAAACCATTGCGAAAGTTCAACGATATACACGTTTGAAACTACAGTATAACATACACAAACGTATTATTAAACGAACACAATACGAAAAAAGAATCATCAATACACAAATCAGCGACAGCTCACATGGACCATTTAGGTCATTTGACAAATTAAAAAAGGAAAATATCCCAACCACCAGCTCGCTGCTTCCAGCTTCCCACCCTGTCTAAACAGGAATCAAACAGATCACTACTACATATGGTGGGAAACCAAAACAGCGCCTGCTTCTCCCTGCTTATAACCTTGCTCCACATACTAAAGCGAGAGCGCGAAACGCGTCTATCAGTGAAAATCTCAAAATGTAAAGAGATGTGACTTTTTCGATATACTTTGACATTCGTCGCAGTCATGTTCAAATTTGTCAAAATTTGTGGTACCTTTAGTGAAACCAAGTTTGCAAGTTTTGATTTGGTTGGAAGGTCTCCGGTTATTCCTTTAACTAAAACCACCAATTATCTATTTAATTAATTATTTACCAATTATTTAATTATTTGAATTGTTTTGCAATTTAGTGCATATATCTTTTTTTTGCATATCTGCTCATATTTGGAGAGCGTTGTATTTTTTCAAATTTATTTGAAATACACTTACGTTTTAGTGGTCAATTGACCAAGTTACTTGTTTCAATTAATTATTCTTGCTGTAAAAGGTCTTGGTTGAGATAAAAAGGTCCGTGTCGAGAGCAGGATTCGAACCCACGACCTTCGGTTAAATACGACGCTACTCTACCACAGCGTATATTTAGCCGAAGGTCGTGGGTTCGAATCCCGTTCGTGACCCTGTCATTTTTAACTCAACCACAAGTCCTTACATGGGAAAGATAATTTATTTGAAATATTTATTTATTGCACGATTTCCTAACCGACTAGTCACAACTAGGTTTTCTCGATCCATAAACTAAACAATTGAGGTATTTTTAATTTCATTTTTTTGGGAGAAGCGTCTGCAATCTCGGTTACTCTAATTTTATTATTCAAATGATTCACCAGTTCTGGCAGTTCATTAGGAACGGTTCATAAACGTTTTTTCCGGTCCCTCAGCATTGTCACGCACCGATTGTGGCAGTGTGATAATCCAAAAGAGCGAAAATAGAGGAGCCTCAACTGAAAATTCTTGGGGTACGTTTATAGTTAATATATTTGTAACAGTTTAATATTTAATAAAAGAGATGCTTTTAACGTTGTTAAATGCTTTATAAAAGTAGTGAGCCGGGACGCCTGCTTTTTCCCGCTTACATACTTCATGCCGAATAATAAGTACCTAAGTTCTTTGTAACTCTTTTGTAAGTTTGTTTTCGATCATCGAGCTCATATTTATATTTCAATGATTAGTTCTGATAGGTTATTATGACCATAATATGATGAGATGATGCTGCCGAGTAATCTGACAAATCAAAATAGACAGACAGGCAGTTCAAATTTAACGGTAATGACCATACTACAACTGCTTATCTGGTCAATTTTAAACTTAGCGAACAAATTTACATAAAAATTCAGTGAATGGTATCAAGGTTATAAGCGAGGAGAGGCAGGAGGAAAAATGACTTACTGACGATTGTGAAACGACTGACGCGCCTGACAGAAGAAATTTTATAATATAACGATTGGATTTTTTTATTGTAACTAATTTTTGAATATTGATGCAAAAATATTACAATTTTGTCCACGTACATGCTTTTAAATTTTTATTATTTCTATTGCCATATTAGTGAAAGGATATTAGGAACATTTTTTGGAATTTATTATGCTTCTGGATAAATATTTAAAATTTATTTACAATTGCACGTACAATATTTTTCATTTGTGGCAAAGTTGAAACAAAAATACTTTTCAAAATTGTCACATCCTATAAATACACGATTTCTAACAGAATTTCCAGTCAGGACTACGCTTTCTCGAACTCCACTGAACAATTGTGGCAATTTTAGTCTGTGTTTGACTTCAGGCTTCTGGAATTCCAGAGATGTCGACTTTGTATTAATTCATACGATTCATAATTTCTTTGTAGTTTATTACGAGCGGATCATAAGCGTTTTCCACACGATTACCAGCATTGTCGTTTTTTATTTGTTAAGAAAGTCATAAAATGGAATTAAACTAACGCTTCTAATAAAAAGAACATTATATCAATTAATATTAAACGTTATATTGAGATAATTGAGAGATAATTTTTTTTCAATTAAAGATCAAAAGAAATAAATGAATGAAAAGTAAAAAACAACTTCTAAAACAGAATGGTGAATAAAATAAAAAATACCGCTCAAAAGTCAAAAATTATAAATATTCTTTAGTTTAACAACAAAAATGTTAAGCATTACAATTTAAAGTATTCGCATTGTTAGCATAAACAAGTAAATGAATAAATTATTCTAACAACGGAGAGAAAACCTTTTAACCTTTTATCCTGCCCTCGAGGATGAATTATTTCCGATCATACCTTTAGTAATGGCGTTCCAATTATTTTATATTTTATTTGTTTAACAACGCTCGGAATACCTCCATCACACGATTCATTTATTAATTGATTTAACAAAAGTAATAAATTAATGTAATGGTACTGTTGTGAAAACATTGTTAAAATACTTTTCCTGGTAAACACTTTTTTATTTGATTCTATTGGATTTTTTTTTTCATGAATTCTCTTCTTTTTTACCCTTTTAAATCCACTGCATACTTTACAATTTTATTTATTTAACAAATTACATTCTACACAATTGAAAGCCATTTGAAAATCCTTTCTCGCCATAAACTTGCTGTTAAATTGTAGATTCTTAGGGATGACATTATTCGACACTTCTAATGTCTTATCCCTCAAATTTGAATCGATAAATTAATGATTGACCGACTGAAATATTGATCATAATCGGTTGTATCAAAAGGAAACTGGGGGAAATGGGGGATTGGAGTTTTAATGTCCTTTCCTCGTTTAAATTGGTAATTGTTGATTCTATTTTATTTCAACTCATACAATTTATCTCTAAAAAAAGAAAAGAAAAACGTTTAATGACTGGAAAAGTTCTCTAAACGATTGATTCCAGGGTGGCAAGGGCTATTGAAAATTAATGGGCCGTATATTTATTTTTTTTTTAAATGTATTTTTGGGAAGATTCTTACTTCAACCCAATTTTACAGTAAAAATGCTTCGGAATTTTTGTTTATTTTGTGATTTAGCCGGTACTGAACGTTATACAACAACGATAAAAAAAAAATTATAGCCTCATTTAAAACAATAAGTAATAATCCTGCAGTTGACCCTTTTGGGTGAAGAACCTCTAGTTTTTGATGTTAATTTACAATTAGTCGTCGATCATATTGGTGTGATTGACAAGCAAACGAAGATAAGCCACTTTGTCTCTCCCTGCTTATAACCCTGAAACCACTAAGTTATAAAAGTGAAACTTTATACCTTCCAACTATCTAAAGTATATCATTTTAAATTACCCTTAATAAATAAAAATAACAAACGAGAAAAAATTGTAATTCGGTTAATTTTGAACATCCAGGTCTGATGCTAGCTATTATGCCTCCCTCTACATACAATAATGATGCCTATAGTTTGATCCTTTTAAAAGTGAACCATTTCCAATTTTGCGACTTCCTCTTGAGTCTCTACAGGGAGAAGAACCTGAATTTTGATGTTGCCGGATCATTTTGGTTTGAGTTGTCGTGGTCTGCTGGACACGTTTTGGTTTTTTGTCATCTTGTGTCTTCTTCTTTTTGGTTACGTAACTTCGCCTGCTTCTCCTTGCTTATAGGCTGGGAAATAATACTAAATTTATCAAAAAGTCTTGCGTTCCTTGTCTATTGTATTATCTGTACTTTAGCCGTTCACTCTCATCATTGTCCGCCTTCCTCACTGTTGGCCCATGTCAACATAGATTATCTAGAAGTTTTCTTTATACAGTAGTGAAACGATTTTTTTTTTAATTTACCGCCTCCTAGGTGATCATGAAATTTGGTTTCCGAGCATATTGGTCTGAATATGATCCAATTTTTGATCCGTTAGAAGCTCTTAGCTTCTACCCCTCCCTGCTTATAACCTAGACGCCACGCAATCCTTGCCAGAAACTTCAAACTTGTTTATTTATTTTTAATTTTTTTCACTATAATTCTAAATCATTCTTATCTTATTTCGGAGATGATCTAGAATTATCTTGTTTTCCGGTTTACACACTATTCTGGACGCAGCTGCAAAACAATATTTCAATGTATTCTCGTTGACTTCTCGGGTGATGGGCATATAGTCTGAAAGTTCAGTTTGGCATGCAGTTGGTCGCAGCCTGGCAGTCACTTCGTGGTATCAAGTTGAAGGAAGGGTGAGACAGGCACGCAAACCCTCAATAGTATGACTATAAGCTTAGGTCTGTTGACGCGTTTTGGCATTTTTCTTTAGGCCGATGACACACGGAGCGGTTTTGACCGAAGCGTTTACCGCGAGAAAAATCGAGTCGGTGGGTCGTTCTTTGTTGTTGCATTGCGCCTGACAGACGTAGCGGTCGTACCCGCCTGTCGGTTTTCAAACCGAGTCGGTCGGTCGTGGAGACGACCCAACGCGTCGGTTTTGAAAACGCCAGGCGGTGAGTGGTACACAAGTATTGCATCAGCCCTGCCACACGAGGCGTTTTTTCAAGCTGTTCGTACCTCACTTTCTTGAAGGGTTGTTTGATTGTGAGTTTTCGAATTTACTTTTAAGATGCAAAAAATAGACGTGGAGAAAAAGATCTGTAATACGGCATTTTATTTTCTATGGAATTCAAAACTGCCCATTTACATCCTTGTAAATTTAAAAAATTCTTCAGGGTGTTTCCTCATCTCTGAAAATGCCCTCTTTCTCTTCTCTTCTCGACAATTGGATGAACCCACATTTTCCTGTGTTTTTTCCATTCTCTTCTTCCAACAATGGTACAGAGACACAGGACGAATCTCTTCATCCGATATTGAACATAATCATAATGTCCAGAAACGAAATTTATTATTGAAAATAAGAAAATTAATAAAATTAACCTTTTATTTCAAAATCAATGCAGGGGACATCCAACAACCGCTGATGGTAATTTCAGTATCACATCGATGACCAAATTGCAATCTGTAGAATTGATGGTGTTGACAGTGCAACTAATTACTTCTGCAATGTCGTGTTCTGCAGCTGTCCCACTTAAAACCCTCCTGGCCGATGCCTTTATTTTAGAAAAAAGCATATTCAGCTGGGTTTAACATTGGGGAATATGGAGGATTATATATTTATAAAATAATCAGCAGGTAGTACATTATTCTGTAATTAGTAGGGCGAACTGTAACAGTAATTTATTTTGCAATTTCCTACATGATCTTTGCGAGAAACTTAATGAATGGAGCTGAACACTCTACTCCGATAATGGATAATGCAGCCATTCACAGAATGTAAGATGTATGCAATCTTGTAGAATCGTTTTCTCACACCATCAAGTACTTGCCTCCACATTCCCCAATGTTAAACCCAGCTGAATATGCTTTTTCTAAAAAAAGGCATCATCCATGAGGGACATTGCAGAAGAGATTAGTTTCAGTGTCAACACCATCAATTCTACAGATTGCTCCAATTTTGTCATCGATGTGAAACTGAAATAACCATCAGCGGTTGCTGGATGTCCCCTGCATTGATTTTGAAATAAAAGGTTAATTTTGTTAATTTTCTTATTTTCAGTAATAAATTTCGTTTCTTGACAGTATGATTATGTTCAATATCCCCCTTTACCTCACTCCATTTGAAAATTATTAAATTGCTCGGGAAACGTATTAATTTGCTTGGGAAGGGTACTAAGTTCGTTGGGAAAAGTATTAAATCGCTTGGGAAAAGTACTAATTTGGTTGGAAAAAGTATTAAATTGGTAGAAAAAAGTACCAATTTAACTGAAAAAAGCTATATTTATTAAACAGGACTTGTTATACAAACTGCAAAATAACACCTTGCAACGTTCAATGCTTATATGCACTGCTGTAGGATACATTTAATAGCTGAGAGAAAACAAAACCTCTTCGGCCAAAACGCACATCAAACCGCTGCATGTGTCACCACCTACCAAGACCGAAGCGTTTATCGCTTCGGTCAAAACCGCTCCGTGTGTCATCGGCCTTATGTGTGAATCTAGGCTCCTTCCTATCCAAGCTTTTATCCATAATGCCTCGACCAAACTAGCCTATTCACCTCGCCAACCTCACCTCACCAGCATAAACTAACAAATTACCAAAAGACACAACCTGAATCGGGTTCGCCCTCTGGGATCTTAATTTCCTAATACGAAAGTCATAAACTGTTATTGTTTTCTTGTTCAGTTAATAAGCAGGCGTAATATTTCATTAATTTTGATCAACAGTACTTTCTTGACGATCAAATTACAACAATGCCATAACAAAGCATAAACTTTGGGAGTCTCGTTTATTTTCATTCCCTGTTCCTCATTTACAGATACATTTTCCAACTCGGAAGCCAGTTAGTAGATTTTTCCCCTTCTATTCCTCCATAAATTTTAATTTACAATGCAAGTTCCATTTGTAAGGAATTTTTATGATATCCCTTTATTTTAATATTGTACGTACGTGATACAAAGGCAGTTCTATGTCAAGAAAATTACGGACATACTAACTCCTTGCACTCCCACGCCGCAAGCCTGGAATTTTTCCATCACAAAGCCTTCTAAAGGAAATAATAAATAAAGTCGAAAAGCCGGGATATCGGCCCTCGTCATCCCATAACACAAAAGATTCTAACGGGCACGGTGATATGTAACCACGTAAATGGGCTAACACCGCGGAAAGGCTGATATCGATAACACACTTCGCCTTCACCCGCAATAAATATCTAGTTTATTTATTAATTTTTTGTTATGGCTGTGCAGACCTGTCATTACAGCTTTTAGCAGAAATTCGTGAGTTTTTAATAAAACTGATAATTGTAATTCATTTATGTTTTAGTGGTCAATCGACCAAGTTACGCCTTTCAATTAATTACTATTTTAGTCACTATCACGAGAGGGATTCGAACCCACGACCTTCGGCTAAATACACTGCTGCTCTACAATTTGAGGTATCGTGACTTCCATAAAAAGGCATTGTCATGAGCGGGATGTCACGATATTTGAAGTGGTAGAACAGCGGCGTACTTAGCATTTAGTCGAAGGTCGTGGGTTCGAATTCCACTCGTGACACTGTCTGTTTTGTCTCAACCAAGACTGTATATGAAAAGAATAATTAATTCAAAAAATTATAACTACTATTAAATTATAAGTATTTTATTTATTATGATAATTATTATCTCAGAAGAACGTCCTCAATGTACATTAGTGCAGCCAAAGATCCATACCGTATAATAATCATGTCGGTACAGGCTTGGACGTGATTTTCAATACCAGAAGTATCGACCACTTTTTCGCTTACAAACACTCAGGTTCAAGCTATTTTCTTGAAGTATTTTCTTGAAGAAGGTAGCAAATTCAATTGTTACTGCCAAACTTTCGACCTATTTTAAGGTCATCATGAGCGCAAATCTACAGATTGACATGTTTAGGTTTTTACAGGCGAACTCAAATTTCCTTGATGACCGACTCCGTCTTAATCTTGTCTTGTTCCTCCAGCCCATTCCTTGATCCAGAGTGTTCGTAATGGACGCTGATTCGACTTCCACCTCATGCTATGACTGACTGTCTTTGAAGAGGCTGTGACTGGCACATGAAATAAACCGTTGTCCACATCTTCTTCCTACACCTTTTATTCAATGAGTGCGTTTTGAACATTGACATTTGTAGGTGATGACGAACTAACTCATCTCTTTATCTTATGGCTTCATGTCAGGAGAATGTGCCAATGCACTTCGGTAATTCCTACATCTTCCAAGTAATGGCTGACAATTCGAACTAATGCGGTTCTCTGGCCAACATTATTCAAGTGTCGGAGCGATTTTGAGAATAGTCGCCTCGATGCCTCTCGAGTTGTGGATAACCTGATTCGGGATATCACGCAGCATGGCTATTCTCACGAGCCCTCTGATGACTGTTTTAGAGCTCAGTGTTTGGGACCCACTGGGGTCGTAATGCCATGTAACATTGAGGTTCTTTAGCGTCCGCGCCTAGCCGTCAGGCCTTAACACACGTTTAGATTTTCAAGTTAGGAGGAAGAACTGCTGTTTCCTTGGGTTGGGGGGTTGGGTGTAGAATCGCACAAATCCACAGACTAATCAATTGGCATGATGACTTCTCCCGCTTGCCTCTTCCGTGGGGGTGGATTAACGTTATGTTAATATAAATATTATTAACGTTAACAGCCAGTATTGTACGTAAAGGGATACCCAAAAATTGGTCGAAATGCATCGGCCAAGTTTTTCACGTACTCCCTAGATAGAGAAGACAGCTCTATCTCCCTGGGTGAGGGACTCCGCTAGCGGCGAAACTTTTTTTTTCGATTTTAGTGGAATCTCTAACCACCCCCTAGAGTATACCATGCCAGCGGTAAAAGCAGCTAAGACGGCCACCACCGACAAGCACCCTTCCCCGTCCACCATTTCTCACGCATTCGAAGTCTGGGGGTACTTCGGAGGTCATACGCAAGTATTACGGTCCTCGTCGGCCACGAATGAAACACAGCCTCTTCTCTGGGTACCCGCCGGGGGTCTCTCATCGTTAAGCCACTTAAGCCCATGCAGCTGGGTTTAAACTTCGAACGAAAATACTCTGCCTCACAGTTCAATAAAACTATTTGTTTAGACAAGTTGTGCTACCCTAACCCGTTTCTCTCTCTCTCTCTCTCTCTCTCTCTCTCTCTCTCTCTC
>CM077102.1:2015401-2041171 GCA_039619505.1 Cimex hemipterus
TTCGAATCCCTCTCGTGCCATTAACTTTTTTTCATCTCAACTAAAAAGCGTAATTAATTGTAGATTGCATTTGATGAACGGCTATGAACAAGCACCTGAAAGTCAACTGCTCCGTCGTGTTCCTTCGGCAATATAAATATTGAAAAATCTCAAAAAGGAGGGAAAATTCAAGGTGGGGTTGAGAAGGGAAGTTTGTGCCTGCGTCGAATTCACGATAGCTCAAGTGGTAGAGTAGCGGCGTTTCAAACCGGAGGTCGTGGGTTAGAATCCCCCTCGTGACGCTGACTTTTTTATCCCAACTAAAAACCTTAATTAAATGAATGATATTAAATGATCATGCGGATCACGAAAAATAGTGAATGTATATAAATATTGTTCACACACAGACACGTGTTGATAACATACTTATATACACAGAACGTGATTAGAATTTTATACTATCTGCGGCATATAGTACAATTTCTTCTATGACAATAGATCTCAAATATTTATTTCTTATTTGTTAACCTTTGAAACTTTCAAGTGGGAACTTTGGTTCAATACGATAATTTTAAAGCATAACTCTTTTTCAGGTTCCGGCATATTTTTGAAGCAAGTCATTGTGCCACGGTATGTGATGATGGGCCAGGACGCTCGTCTCGGTTGCCTGTTCGAACTGCGAGGCGACACACTTTATTCAGTCAAGTGGTACAAATCAGGACAAGAGTTCTACAGAGTTCACCCTCAGGAAGTACCTTCGGTCCAAGTGTTCCCGGTGCCGGGGGTTTACGTCGATGTGAGTTCAGTTATGTAATTACTTGAATGTTTTATGATGTAATTGACAATTTGATAAGAATTTCGCCATTTTTTTGTTCACCTTCTACAGAGGGTGTGATTTAATTTACGAACTGTTAAGTCTATGGTTACTATGGATGCGAATTCTGAGAAGTCGTCCGAAATCCTCATCAGAACAAGGTGGTTACATTGTGTACGTTTCTGAAAGTCAGTATGTTTCTGCCTCCCAGCAAAATGGACGAACTTAATCAGTTTTATTTTCCTGAAACTCCTCTGATCCAGATACTGTTGAAGGGTGGTGGGTAAACGAACATGTTATTACATTCCACAAGAGACGAGAATGGAGTTTCAAACCAGTGCCTTAAAAAATAGATATTAATCCATGTAATTTTAACGGTCATAATTAACCACATTAATTACAATGAAATTTGAAAAATGGCAAAAAGCGAGAAAATTCAAACGGTTGTAGGATGAGATGAGTTGGTGTGCGAGGGGATCGAATGGTACGATAACTCAAGTGGCAGAGCAGCGATGTATTGAGTTGAAAGTCGTGGGTTCGAATCCCTCTCATGGCACTAGCTTTTTCATTTTAACCACCTTAAAACTTTAAATTAAAAAAAAAATTCATTAGAATAAATATAGTCAATTATGACCACTAACCAAATACGGTTTATTGCTAGCGTTGATTTATTGGGCAACTTTCTCCTACTTTACTTTGGCCGAAAAATTTTTCTGTTGTGATGTTTTTGGTCGTTCATGTCCCACAAACACCGATTCTCAAAAACAAGACTTATCAGTTTATCGATATGCATGGTGAAATACCAAAACCGTCTAAATTGAATGTCAGACGTAAAAAAAAAAAAAAAAAAAAAAAAAAAACTCATTAGAAAACGAGAATTTGTACGTAACTCAAAACAAAATTTCGTCAGAATTCTCATCCATAGCAACCGTAGGCGAAGTCAGATGGCACAATCAACTTCATGAAGGCTTTTTAATGAATAAAATTAGTACATCTGTATATCTTTGTAACTGAATTTTCAAGGAACTATACCTATTGAAAGTCAAAAATATAAACGATACAACCCTAAATAAAAAAACATTAAAACATAAATATCATAATTCGACATATAAATCCTACGAACAGCCTAAAGCAATGAAATTCAAGTCATACTGTCTTAACATCCACATTGGGTGTTGTGTACAAGAAGTCAAATCACTTTACAACACTTTTTTTCTTACTATCAATTAAAATTATGAGCTAGGCCGGGATTCGAACCCAGAACCATTACCGTGGCAAATACGAGTCGACCTCAATTTATTTATATAATAAATTTATCCAAATTTATCCCATCTTAATGGCTCGGTTCGGTCGTCTTTGTAAAATTGTTTTTGAACACCAACAGGAGTTAAGGGGCAGAATTGTAAATGCGTAAAAGCGTGACTTCAACAATAAAGAGTTGCTTCTGTTTAATTTGAATACCCGTTTTTTAGAACAAACGAAGTCTTAAGTTTGTGTTATTAACATGTGTTTTTTGTATAGTGTAAAATGTCAACTTTTGAATACGTGGTTTGTAATTTGTGCCTGGCTGTGATTTGTGAATTCGTCAATTTATTCTGGTTGAGAATTTAGGGCTATTTCATTGTAGTTCTGTCTCGTAGGAGCCGTTTCAGGAGTTCTCACGAGATTTATTCTTCCGCTATAAGGAAGGAATCAATATTAACCAGCATTAAATCCGCTTTTTATCTCGTTTCATGCGTTTATTTATTGAAATATAAGTAGCGGGTAGAAAATTTGGTCGTCATGCTTGTTCTGCTGGCAAATAATCGTCTGCACCTGTGTTTATCACTTCATCACTGCTTCCTTCTCCTTCTTTCACTAGCGTTTATTATATCAAGCCAGTTATATATAAAATAGATTGTTGGTTTGATAAAACATCGCATAATTCTGAATTGGACATCACCTTCTGCGATTTTGTAAGGCGACCTGGGACTTACGTATACCGCAAACAGATGATTGGCTTCACCCTTCAAACTCTTCACTTTTTACCCGAAGCACACTAACAATATCACTCAGTCTTAAATAATTTTCTTCCTTTCTCATTCATACAATTTATTCAAGCCCATGACATTCTGCTGGCTTCGGAACGGAGTGGTGATGATGTTTAATGTGCATTCGAGGAAGTGTTTTTTTTTGTTCCCCAAGCACTACAGCCTTTGGTTTGTACTATAATCATTAGTTCAGTCAATCCGATCGATTCTTCCCTTAAGAGGTATTAGGTCATTAACTGTCGTTGTACAATTCTTACAAATGTTGTGCAAATGGATTTTCCTTGTATCCGAGGTTATATCCGTTGAACCAATATTCAAAGATCATTTGGGTGGCTGTACCTTCCTCATCATTGCGTAATCTAGAAATCATAATTGAATATGCCCATGATGTGTGGATGTTTTTTGACCATTACTTCCGGTAGGCCTAGGTAAAGTCCTGTCACTCTTCTTAGTTCATCCCTCTGTAACTGTGGAAGTGAGTTTGCCAGGTAAGTCTTGGTAAGGGCTGTTTTCCTATAGTACTGTGACTAGCATTTTGTCTCTAGAATTTTGTCGACTTCTCCTTTTTTTGTTAACCATTCTGCGATGGAGAATTTTATGTTTATTTTTATTATCCCAAAAATAGGTTCAAGACCTACATATTGTATTGCAAACCTGGCCACAGAAATCTAATTGAAGATACTTGATAGAGTTTGGTTACCTAGATCATGCCAGAGGGATGAAGAGTCTTGTGTGGATAAGAATTCGAGGACATTTGAAAAGTTTCCCATTTACTGGTTGATTGATGGTTAAGAAAGGTCTGGAATCTTTATGAACAGTAGTTGTGGCGTTAGTGAAGAACAAGGGGAGTGGTCTGAGGAGTGATCGTTTATGGATTACTGGATGGAGGGAAAGAAGGAACTTTTACCAGATGTCGCGAAAAATCCAGCAAGTCGGGACAGCGGTCTTGATCAGTGGGCCAGTAAATCGGTTGATTGGGAAATAAGTAAGTTTAATTGAGCAGAGTTAGAACGTTGTTGAGGGGATTGTAATTTCGAGTCCTGCTGCCCCATGCTGGTGTTCGGCGTTAAAGTCGTCCCCGACGTTATTTGGAACCTAGTTATAGGAAAATAGCATCAAATCGGAGATAGTATGTGAGGTCTGGGTGAGTGCATTACAATGCTGACAAAATTATAGGAAATTGGGAAGTGAAATAGAAATTGACGTATGTCAGTAGGAGTCGGTGCTTCAGAAAGATGACGGTCATTAGAAATAGTATTTTTGACTAGGATTGCCGTATCCCCTTGGGCTCTTTATCTTGTGGAGATGTTTTAAGCTGTGTATCCGTTTATGTAAAATGATTGCGTTTCTATTAGCAGTAATGAATCAATTTTGCTATTAGTGTTTCCAGTTCAGGGTTGAGTTTTAGTAATCCATTCGAATTCCAGAGATGAACTGTGAGGGTCCTCCGAGGGACCAGCGGGAAAGTTTATGAAGTAATTCGGATACAAGGGTTGTAAGAACGGATTTGAGTGGGGTAATTAAGGATTTAAAGTCATTTAAGAAGGAAGAGAGATTGGTAATAGGTCAAGCACTCAACTTCGATCTTAAAGAGAAAAATTATCTGAAAATCGCTTGAACGATCTGAAAAAGCTTTTTATAAGGGGAGGTAAACTGAACACTGTCGAAAATAATTGCACTTTGTGTAGTGGGTTTTTGAAAATGTATACCAGTTTTGCTAATTTCAACCCCTAAGATATGAGATTCTTGGTGTTCAACAAATCATTCCGTCTAATCCTTGAATTTGATTAGTGGAGTTAATTGGACAGGGTTCGATAGATAATGCTGCAGAGAAAACTGGTTGTTCAGAAAAATTAAAAAATAAATTTAGGCATTTTGGAAAACGGTTAAGGTAAAATAAAAATATAATGAGTGCATAACCAATAACCCCAAGTAGTTCTGTCTTTATTCCAAGGAAAATGTGAAAATTTATGTGAATCGATTGTTCCTTTCTTATATCTACCCAAAAACGCCGATGGAGTAATTGATGTCCATCCATCACTCTATACATCTAATCTAATTGAGGGTCGAGCACTCGTTAAACATTCACGCTTATACATTCAATTTCGCGATACATTCAACAAAATCTTACATGCAAGTATAAAACATACTGCCGCTGATTATTCAAAAAATCACAGTTGTGCCCACATACAATCCTCTCTATATGTAGAGCTAATGCTATAACGACACTCCTTAATTACTTGGTACACTTGGAGCTACCGTCGGACCTAATGTGGGACATATTCGATGGGCCTAAAATTATTTAATTAATACCTAATCTGTTTCGCCAACTTCGGTACGCTCTTCGGCGGTTCATATACGCAAATAAGGATCAAACAACTAATTCACGCAAATGCGATATATTTATCACAAATACAACTATTGCATGGCATAAAAAGAGAACAGCTCTGTTTCTTCAAAAATTTTGGACAAGAGAACAGAAATCGCCATGCACTATTTAGTAAGGGTGGCTATCTTTACTTGCTCCCTATGTAGAGCCAATGATAGAACGATTCTCTTTAATACGGAACAGCACGCAAGGTTTGGCCCAAATTTTAGTGACCATGTCTCAATTCCGGTACAATTTCCGGAGGTTCATGCTCAAGCACAATTCTTTTATCTCACCTAGTCGCTCTTTATATGGAACCAATGAATATCTTCATTTATTTTGTACACAGAAGTAAATTGAGTTAGCCTAGATATTCGCTTATGTGGCCCGTTAGTAGTACTTAACAAATATCAAGTAAGTTTTAATTTGGGTAAAATTTAATTTCAAGGTGATCGACCTGTAGTTTGGTCGTATCCGATCATTCTGGTCTGCTTCGTCCTTAGCTTTTCGACAGATCTCAGTTCGTGGTTCGGATGATATTCTGACATAAATCGGAAAATGCCGAACGTTCTTCACCCGCAGACTTCAAGAGGAAATCGTACACAATATGTACCATCCTATGGCAATCATACTACTAAATTAATCCTTTAATGAGATATAGAAATGAAAATTATTTAAAAGAGGATAACAGCTTTCTTTTTGTGACCTACCTTGCAGCATTTTTGACAATTAAACTGTGATGATATGAATTGTTCTACTGGGAATCGATCGTACACTAAAACTCAGCTTCATATTATCAACCACAGGGTTAAACACCGTAATAAACTACTAACGATGATTCTGAGCATAAAGTTATATCTACAGCTATATTTTTACTATTTAATAGGATATACGCAGACGATTAATACTAATTGGTTCCTGTACCATTGTTAAATATGGGTTAATTCGCCTCTCCCTGGAAAAGAATTTTTACTTTCAATTAAACCGGTGTAGATCAAAGGAATAATTATAGTGGTCGCTTTATTAGAAAAACAGGCTTAATTCTGCTGAAATAAGTGGCCTCTGAGGAACTGGGCACGGTTGGCCCTTTAGGAGGGACAGTCAAGGTAAAAACCGTTGTGTTGTTTTCTATATTAAACTAAAGGGTGGATAATCATCTGGCATGCGTGAGTCACCCTACTTCATGCTGGTGGTTTATTTACACGTTGTGAATCAACCCCATTTATAAAAAGCATGACATTCCGATTAGGATCAAAATGCTAAATTAATACCTCACGGAACTGGTGGGGTGCTTTCTCACACCAGGGGTTAACTCATGTCTCGATTCCTATTAATTTTTGTTCGTATAATAAAAATGTATAAGAGACTGAGGGAGAGTCATCGAAATTATACATTAACGCAATCTACACAATTTTATTATTATCGGATTGATTTCTAACTTAGACAACATTGAATAAGACAATAATCCAAAATTAAGTCGTTTTCAGTGATTTTGATACGTTTCGCTTGCTAGACGCGTTCTGGTTTCTCGCCATCTTCATTGATTATCTATCTCCAAATCCAATTTAAAATGTATACAACAATAAAGGAAAATCAACAGACATTCCCCACAGATGTTCCCATTTCCGGCCACCCAAGTCTCATCCGTGTAGATTGGCCTCTCCCTGCTTATAACCCTACCGCCATGCACTGATGGCGAAATCTGAAACGCGTCCAGTAGACCAAAATTACCAGCAACTACCAAACTACGGGTCCCCTCGCCCGATGTCTATCGAATGAAAATCTTACAATAGTTTGAAATTTACTCATTCATCATGATCATTTTGGCCAGCCTATCCTCACTGTTTATGCCTGTTACATGCTTCTCGCCATCTTCAATGGTTATGTATCTGCAAAACTAAATCTAAAAAGTAGCCACTCATAAACGAAAACAAACAAATATTTTCGATCACATAAGTCTGATCCATGTAGATTAGTTTCTCCCAACTTATAACCTTATCGTCATGCTATGAAGATAGTGAAATGTTGAAACACGTCTGTTAGACAAAAATGGTCAGCAACTGCCAAACTACCTGTTGACCATCCTGGAGATGTGTATCAAGTGAAAATAAATTCAAAAGTTACATTTCTAGTCAATGCTGTATTTGTTTCAACCAAAGATTTTTTTCATATAGAATAACTGTACAAACATGCGATAAAAATAATGTAACAAAAATGTGTGTGTGTGTTCCCCCCCCTTTAATGTTCAGCATTTTCACGAATGATAATCTGCATTGATTAGGCATTTGTATCATAACTAGTTCAATTTTCATTTATTTATTTATTCCTAGAGTTGGCAATGTCACAAAAAAAATTTACATTTTAAAGTACATAAACATTATTGTTAATTTTTTAGGAATATTTAAGTAATAAATTAATACTGGACAGCTAAAAGATAGATATAAATCTATTAATTATCCTTTTTATTTAAGGTTTTAGTTGAGATGAAGAAGTAAGTGTCACAAACCTTCGACCTTCAGCATTGTGGGTTTGAATCCTGCTTGTATCACTAACATTAATAAAGGATAATTAATTGAAATAATTAATATGGTTAATTATGACTGCTAATATGTATGGATTGTTATTGTACATGGTCCAATTTTTAACATTCCAGCAGCTCCATTTCTATAGACTGTGTTATTGTTGAAACCCTGTGATTTTACTTTTTTCCTCCCTTGGGATTCAGGTTTATCTGATAAGTCTGTCAGTGTGTTTCACCTTCTTCTGGTTGAGTTTTTGTAATATACCCTCCATGCTTATACCCTTGATGCCTTCGATATTAGATACCTAACTTCCTTAGCAAATTGGCTGAAGTTCACATGACCAAAATTATCAAAAATGGGCAAGTTAGAAGTTGTAGATAGCTTGCACAATACAAAAGCTTTATAAATACACTTTTACAATGTTCCATAATACCTATTATTTTTGCTAAAACATTTTTGAGTGTATTCATAAGAGTGGGCCAACTGTTGAGTAATGGTGCAAGTTAAGTTTTTTTCTTATTGTACTAAGTTCATAACCTCTGAATGTTTGTACAAGTTGCATTTGCATAGCATATAGTTTTATACATTTGTATTTGTTGCATACCATACTATTCCTAAACTCATTTATTAAATTAGATATAATGGAATTATAATTTAATTTATAATATATTTAATCAAAACTTAAAGGAGTGGTTTAACTCACCTTGTTGAACATTTCATCTATACAAATACATCATCTAAAGAAAGTTTGTCAAATCACATTATCTTCCCAATTGAAGGATTCTGTCAGAAAGACCATATATTGATTGATGGCCTCAGTTTTAATGGGCAAACTGCAGAAAAGAAAGATTTGTTGTTTACACCTCTCTTTCATCCCCCAATTTTTATTAAAACATTGGTCAAATCGTTGTCCAAATTTTTATAGGTTTGATTTTAGATTTGGTGATGTACAAATACGACAAATACTAAATTTTGTTTTAGCTAAGTAAATCCAATTCTAGTATTGTCACCCTGACACAGACCGATCTGGAATCCTCTGGCCGATACCGTTGTGAGGTGTCTGGTGAGGCACCTCACTTCGACACCAAGGCTCACTATAAAGACCTTTCAGTAGTATGTGAGTAATTCATTTTAAAAACCATCGAATGTAGTTTTAATTTGATCTGTGTTTATTCTTCAGCTTTGCCAAAATCTGGACCAGTCATTCAAGGAGCCAAGGACAAATATAGACCAGGGGACAAAATTAGATTGGTCTGTTCTGCAGGACCTTCTTCGCCTCCTCCTCATCTCAACTGGTACATAAACGGTTTGCATGTAAGTGATAAAGTTTAGTCCTACTGATTTATGTTATTCCAATTTCAAAAATTATTAATTAATTAATGAATTAATTATGAATTTAATTGCTTACATTTTTTAAAAAATTTTAGGTTAACTCATCATATCTAAGTGGACCTTTTGTCCACGATGAAGGCAATGGGCTGAAGCAAGTGGACCTCCTTCTAGAGTACACAGCCGAAGGACGGCATTTTGACAATGGCGAACTAAAAATGAAGTGCACCTCATCCATCGACACGCTATACTGGAATTCAAGAGAGACTGGGCCACACATCGACCTTCGAGACCCTCTTGAACCAAGAAAGCATCAATCTAGACTTCCTCGAATTATGGGTAATTTCACCATACAAACCACAGATATTGTACCATCAAATTCTTTTTACACCTTCAACTTATGTTTGTAGGCACAGGTGTTTGTTTACTAGCTGTGACTCCATTTCTCCTAGGGTTTTCATTTTGTCTGTCAGTTGTGTTTAAGTTATGCTTTACAAAGTTTATTTAATATTTCTTATAGGATCACTTTATTACAATCTAATAAATGTAAAATGGTGAAACCTCAGCAATATCACGTATTCTTGTGATTACTGATTTATGTTTGCACATGCATGTCATGTATGTACAGAGTTGAACCTATGACTTATTGCTGTTCTCTGGCAACTCCAACTTTTTTAATTTGCAATAAATTACCAGCAGGCCTCAAGATTCATCCACCTGTGGTGCTGGCAGTTGAGAATCGGTTTTATCCCAAGAGGGTGGGCTCGAGGAGCTATCAACAATTAAACCTTTTCAGCCCCCAATGCAATCTGCTCCTAAATTCAAACCCATTCACACTCTCACTCACTCATAAATACATTATTTCCTATTTATGATTTACTCAGTTAGGGTAACTGAGTTCTCAATATTCCTTCATTACCTTTTACACATATTACACCTAACCTAATTGAGGCCTGATGTGGTACTCAATATTCTGCTATCAGCTTTCACACATCAACTCTCAACATACTCTATGGACCCAAAACAATCAGTCCTGTACACAATAAAACAGCCCTGTTTCCTCCCAAATTAGGAACAATTCTATTCAAACCAAATTCCTTGCTGCCATGCTCACCTCACCTGCAAAGTACTTATAGGGCCTAGAAGTGGGACACGTAGAGAAAAGACCTAGTGCTGCCATGCTCTAACACAATTCTCATATCAGCTGCATTTCTATGTACTCTTTATATTGAGTGAATCATTGCACTTCAATAAGGTGGGACAAACCATGTAACCTTATGTTCATTCAGAATTTGGCTCAAAAGCATCTGTATCAACCTAGCACTACACACTTATGCTAATAAATACATTCACTTTCACGACTAGGAACCCAAAACTGTCAATTCTCATGTTGAGTGGCATTCCATTCAGTATAAGTGGCCTATTCTTAACAGGGTGTGAATGACCTGTCTTCTATGGGTCAGGCCCTCCAAGGGCCACCTATTGACAATTCTCACGATACATGAGAATATCTCTGCTGAGCTGACCCACTGGCATTGAAATATTATTTTTAGCATATTTGGTGTTAATGGACTGCAGTGTGGTGGTAAAGTGTGGAGGTTAGGATGTCCTGGCTTTATCCACCTCATCCACCTTTTCATTACCCTCAACAACCACCACTCTTTTGCCAAGACCTGCCTGTATACTTATAATAACTGCCTTTTTCAATTTATATTTGTTTTTCCCTGGTTTCAGGTTCAAATGCAGGGAGTAAACATCGGATCGAATACATTCTTCTGACATTTCTTCTTTTAATCTTAGTCTAAAATGGATTTTAATTGTATTAGTCTAATTTATACCAAAGATTCAAACTACAATTTATAAAGAAGTATTTTATAATTAATCATTTTGATAATAGTATCGCCCTCTTATGTATTTATTGTGATATATTTTTAAGGTTTAATATTTGATATGTAACAATAACTATCGTTATGTCATCATATGATTTTATATATAATCACTTTATATCATGTATTTCTTGACTAAATATAATTAAAGCTAACAATTTGTTTGTTAATTTTTAGTCATTAGTTTATAAGAAAATATTGTGATATTTTATCTAAGTAAATAAATACAAATCAAAAGTTTTTTTGTTATTTGTGTTCATTTTTGTGGCCCTTATAAGAATATGACAACATTTATTCGCAGTAGTCAAAATCACTTAACAATGCCAGAAATGATGAGTGGATTCATTTTTATTTTGTGCCATCATGATCATGATGAATTCAAATATTGTCGAACTGGACCAAGATCTAATCACTGTTTTGGTTCGAAAAGGTGTTGTTTATTATTGTTAAATAAAAATTAACACGTTGTTTTTCAATAGAAAATGGTAACAGTGCGGTGAATTTGTGGATTGACATTTTGTAAATTCAAAGAATTATTATTTCACAAAATTGTTATCTGAAGATTTAGACTAAGTCAAAATATGTGTTACTTTGATAGGTTAAAAGTTTCTTTTAAAAAAATTAAATCTTGATTGAAATAGCTCCTAAAATAAACTACATGTTGTCTAACTTACTGGGTCAAGATTTTGGAATAATTATTGGTTAACAGACACTAATATCACCACACATTACTGGGTTATGTCAATGTTATTTCAAAATACTAAAGCTTATTTATTTAAATTCTACCGTCGATTAAAATAGTAAAATAACATTTTTCTACATCCCATATATAATATAAATCATAATTTATGATTCCTTTGTTGAGGAAAAATTCCAAAGGCGTTGCAAGCCACCTTCTTTCAACTACAAATAATAGGTACTGGTACTTCTTCAATTTATTAAGTGCTTGATTCATACTGATTACGGCACATGCATGTATATACTTGCACAAAGTTGGTCGTACTACAAGGAGAAAACTTTTCAAAGCCACGGACCATATGCACATGCTTTCATTATAAGTCTCCTTCTGTGACTAATATTAACCTGATTGATATTCAGTGCAGCTTGGGCAGAAGAATGACCGAGTTTGAGCTCATAAATAAACAGTAATCTAATTTCTCGTGTAAAAGAAAGTAAAATGTGAATATCTACTTGGAAAGAAAACAAATGACTATTAAAAAAGTTTTTATTACAGATTTTCATTGTTTTGCGAGGAATTCGTAAATTCTCTATCTTTCTTTAATAAACTGTGTAAATTATGTGTATAATTTAACACAAAATCATCTTGTGAGTAATATTTTCTTTGGTGATGGATCAGCCTTCTCAGTTTAAATGTTTATTCTTTCCCCAATCTACCTTTGGAAAGAAAAAACATATTCATCTTGTGAGTTTTCCTTTTGTGGTCTGCAGAGTGATGAACTTGTAGCTTTGTCATTTTTAATTGTTGTGAGGCACCAAGGATTTAAGTTGATAAGCAGGGAGTGGAAGGCACAAACGTACGTATTTCACCACCTTCAGTGTGCTAGCTTTCCATGATCATGCTCTTTCATTGCCAATCAAATTGTAGACAGATGTGGTCGGAGACTGGCATTTTGTTACTTCTGCCATACCATAGATTGATCACTTCTTTATCCATCGAGTGTCACGGTGGTTAAAACTTTCATTACTGAAGATGGCAAATTGCTGAAATGCCTGTGACAGAATGCCCCCAGCAAGATTTGCAGACAAAAATGATCGGTAAGGACCAAATACACTTCCCCTGCATAACACAGAAGGAATTCTCAAGGATTTAATTATTAAACTCCACCTTACTAATTACATTGAAAAAAGTAAAGATTATTATTGAAATTACAATGAGAAATAAAATATAACTATCATAGCACAATAAACATTCAAACAAATAAAGTTAAAGTATAAGAAGGTGGCATCAAGGATATAAGCAGGGAGAGGTGTTGAACAAGCCCCCTACTGAAGATGATTAGAAGCCGAAATATACCAAAACAGCAAAGATAAGTAGATAAAAATGGTAGGTATTGTAGATATTGGATAATAAGCATTAAATTGTAATAAGCAAGGACAGGTGTGCATTCTGTCAAACGATAATATATAATTGATTTGAGACAATACATTGTAACCACTGCAGCAAATAAACATAATATTGTAAGTCATCAAGGATAAAAGCAGGACAGGCCTATAAACCAACCACTGAAGATGGCAAAAACCGAAGTTCATTTGATCGGAAACGACCAAGATACATTATAGATGTTGTAAAGTAAACATTAAATTTTGACCCATCAAGGATATAAGCAAGGAAAGGCAGACTTAATGAAGATTTCTATAAGTCAAAACGTGCCTGACAAACAAAACAGACAAGATAGGCAGATCAGTTTAATCTGAAATTAAAATATAAAATTATCAGAGAAAATAAAATACAAATTGGTCATGATAAAGCTTTCCATGTTTAAATGTTACAAAGACAAAAAGTACGTGTGCAAGAATATGTTGGTTTTTTATGAATTGCTTGTGGACGTGAATTCGGTGAGAAAAACTAAGCCAAAAAGTAAACATCATCATAATCTAACTCACGAATGTACTGACGAGGAATGGGCTAACACAGAATACAATGAAGTTTTACAAATTCTTCTTAGTTTTGTGAGTTTCGACATCACAAATTCTCGAAAAACATCTATAACACGCAAAATAAAAAGAATGTATACAATCATTTGAAATAGTTTGTGAATCAAATAGTTCGATTGTACACATTTCCTCCATGTTAAGACACCGCCATTTTATTTTTAAATTCTTAGATAGAGATTAACGCTCTTTATTAAAAAGTTTTCAAATCCGTTTGGTTTTTCTAACAAATTTTTAAATTTAAAAAAGTAAATATGTCTTTACAAACCAGGACCGAGGACGGTCGAGGACAGAAAGATGTCATTGGTGGGAGGGATTGGGAGGGAAAGTCTACAAGAAGGAACTCTGATGACACTTGAACACTAGACACGGCATGCACACAGCTATAATTTTCCTATTGTTGACCACATTCTGTAAGTTGAGCTTTTCTTTTTACCATGTACAAATTTTATGTCAATAAAGTTTTAAATCGATTTACATTTCACACATCGACCGTCCGAAGGAAATAAAGAAAAACACGTACTGCGCTACCTTTAATAGTATGGGGTACGGGCCAACCCAGGCTTCTAACCCCTCGGGTCCTGGTCGCCCGCCCTGCGTAATATATATATATACCTTTAATAGTCCATTTCCTTGTACAATAATTTCAAATATAAAAAATTAATAATTCTTGAGTTTTTTAATAAACCACACGCTGATAATTTGACTTGTGTATCAATCCCACTCGAAATATTTTAATTAATCAAAACGTCAACGAGTCAATTTGTTTCAACCAAATATGCGTTATGAACAGGACTTGTTTACAAACATTGGATCAATTTCCATTAGCTGATTCTACACGTTTTGGTCAATTGTCTGAATTTGCACGCTCTTTGCAAATCTCCGACCAACCAAACATATTACTTGATAATGAAGAGTGTTTATTTTTTGACAATACGTACTTCAAATAATATTATATAATTTTGCGTTAATATAGGTTTTTTCGTATTGGTCGAAAGCTTGACGAAGGAAGTGTTTTTCATATTTCTCTTATCTCTGATTGTTCAATACAAAATTAAATATATGCTGATAAAAATTATATTGAAACAATTGAAGTTTTTTTGACTAGTGAGGATGTGGACCTCTAGAAGAACAAAATATTTTAATTTAGAAGGGAGAGTAAAATGGTGTTGATTTTACTCATATTTCCATTTTAGTTTGGTCGTTTCCGACTATTTTGGTCTGTCAGATATGCTTAGTCTTCTTCGTCATTTTCAGTGCTTGCTTTGTGCGCCAGCCTTTCCCATCTTTTTTAGCTGCAGTTGATAGGAACATATATTGTGTCATTTTTCTATTGTAGCTTGCTCATTTCCGATCGTATTGGTCTCAGCCTTTCCCTACTTATATCCTTAATGCCCTACAATTAAATGCTTATGTACTTCAATTGCTAAGATCAATTATGCAATGTTTATAATGTAACATGTTAGTTTCAGATCATTTTGGTCTATCAATCCTCGATGTTTTGATCTATCAGATGTTTTTCAGCTTCTAGCTATGTTTAGTGGTTGGCTTGTGCGTTTCCTTGCTTATATCCTTTATTCCTTATAATTTAGTGTTTATTAGTTGCAGCTGCCAACAAATTGTGCAATATCTATAACGTGACTTGGTCGTTTCCGTTCATCCTAAATTGGTTAGTCAGATGCATTGGTGCGTTTGTGCGCTTGCCTCTCCGTGCTTATACCCTTGATTCCTTAAGATGGTTTGGTTGTTTCTGATCACTTCTGTCAGATTCGTTTCATATACAAGGCATCAAGGATATAAGCAGGGTATACAGTGCACAAACCCACCCTTGAATATGGTAAAAAGCTTAGACACCTCTGACGGACCAATACTATAAATTCATCACCCACCACATCTCAAGAGGAAATCTCACAATTTTCATTTTAAGCTAATCTATTACTTAATAAATATAATACGAAACATATAATAGAGAAAAATTGTACAAATAATTAAATAAAACAGGCTCTCGCTCTTGTACTTTTGGCTTAAAAAAAAGAAAAACTTAAAAGTGTTTAAGTTTAAAGTTATTATTCAATCTGTTAAATCAGTATGTTTGCCGAAATTTGTAGTTTCTTTATAAATTCACGTTCGGAAGGCGTTAATTTGACAAAGTCATTTTTATACATTCAAATCTTTTGACTTGAAACATTCGTCTAACGGTAAGTGCCAAAATACATTTTTCATGAAGTCGGCCCCATGCATAGCAAATTCCAAGCCAATACTCCAATTTTGTCATCAAAGTAGCACTCGAAAAAAAACCCGAAATACTTATAAATGGGCTTTTTTTCAGAAACACCGGCATCCTGAGGATTTATATGACCTCTGCTGTTGCGAACCCTCGTAAAAAAGCAAAAAAAAAAGTAGCACTCAATTATCTTCCTTTGAAATATTTTACGGGAAAAACGATCACTTTCGATTCGTGAAGTTTCTCTTTCGTACGCACGTTGCATTTCAGCCTGTTGACACTGATTTCAATTTCAGTCGAATTTTAATTATACAGCAGACGAAATTTCAGTTAGGAGTAGAATAAATCTATCATCTCAAACCTACTGATGATAGAATAATATACTCTAAAAGCTTGGCAAGGAAAAATCTGGATTGTGCTTTGATGATGACCTCATTTGATCTACTCCCGTCCTAATCCAATGTATTATTATTTACCAAATTGCCGTATTCTGTATTATTATACAAGCAATTATGGTGTTTCATACATAGAAAATATTATTTATAAAAGAACTTGACGTTTGACATCCGCCTTTGCCTGCCAATGTCTAACTCTCATTTGGGCGTTTGCCTGGACTCTATGCGTTGTTCTGTTATCTGTGTCATCTTCTGAGCGTGCTATCTAGGATTTAGCAGGTAAGAGGCAGGATCCAGTCTTCACAAGGGGATAAGGTTATGTTACACCAAAATGATCGGAAACGTCCAGCAAATACGAAAAATATCATGGTTTAAGGATGGCAATACATAAACTAAACATTTTATTGTTTTACCCTTTTATACTGGCTGTATACTATATATTTGGAGAGATTTTTTAATTCAATTTTATATCGGCCGATCTGATCAGAACATTTGGCATTCCATATTATCTATATGACCTCTGTCATGTCCGCTGTCGTTTATAAAAATTTTGAAACGCTTTTTTTCCATCTCTCTCTTTAGGCAACCATTGATGAAATGAAAGTACGATAATCTTTAAGTGAATGCATATCTGCAGAACAAACTTTTCGATATCCGAAAGACTTATTGATGAGACAGGAAGTCGTGATATTCCGATGAAAACGCTAATTGCAGTAAACCGGTCATCGGCCGGCAAATGTAGTGCGGTGAAACTGCCGGATTGAGTCACAGCTCACGTATTGGCGTCGGGCGCTCTACTTGTCTTCTTAGGCCGGGATGCCCCTCTGATCCACATTGTCACGGTTTGTCAAGGACGCCTTATCGTATTGTCTGTAATATTGACCTAGTAATGTGTGGTTGAATTATTGTCGGAATAGACTGATAAGAAACTAAGATTCGAAAATCGAAAACAATCCAAGCAACTATGACCAAATATTCAACAGCCACGGTTCTTGGCAAGATGAGTACAAATTGAAATATCAATAATGTCGATTGTGTAATGTACCCGTAATCAACTGCTGTACCATCATGTGTCACCAATTATATTTTTGTCATGAAACATCAATATAACAGAGAGGAATTCGTTTAGGATTCCATATATGTTAGTGTAGAAAGTGCATCGGCGCTTAGACTTGAAATGAGTTCTGTCTGAAGAAACTCGCTTACCGTTATCTGTTGTTTCTTGGCGAGCTAAGTCTGTGATTAACATTTTTTTTAGTCAATGATTGTTTGTATTGCCGACGAAAAGACCATCGACTTTCATCTCGAATGTATTCAGCGAAAGGGATGACAAAGATCTGTAACTACATTTGTGACAAAAAATTAGATTTTTATAATGTCATGATTGTAAGTGTTGTTTTTTGCCCCAAAATCAAATTTTTATTTTCCCGCCTCGATCAGCTTTCTATTATTGTAAGGAGGTATGCAACCTAATCATTAGATGAAAAAATGTTTATTAACTAAAATCAGTGTATGTTGGAAATTAGTGAAAATCAACAATGAGTGTTATTATTAAGAGTGTGTATTTAGTGCCGGGGGTTAAGCGATAACTCGATCGCTTGGACCGAGCCAGAGGTCGCCGAGGAGAAGAGTATGGTAAACACCTACGAGTGGGCAACTGATAGAGATTCTCCGGAAAACATCTCGTCCGAATTTTTCTTCGTCGGTAGCCTGTCATTGCTCGTAGTGAAGAAGGTCCATTAAAATATGTAGACAGTTCTACAGAAACAATTGAATTTGCTTTTTCATCAAGACCATACCTTAATCTAAAGCGTTCGTGTATATCCTAACTACCAATGGAAGGACCTCAAATCCTCTGCAGTCAAAACTAATACAGATAATGCAGTTATTTTTCCTTAGGAACATAGGCTGGTACTTAGGACACTACAATTGAAAACGTTATATTTAAATATTTTATAAAATATAAGTAACAAAATGTTTTTGTTTTTTTAGGTGGTTTGAGCTGCGGTGATTGGCGTCCGGTCGGTCAGGGCGACCCTCTCATCGATCCCACTCACGTCTACAACCCTCCGCATGTCCAACATGTCCGTTACTGGCTGAAAGCACCTTCCTTGACCCTCGAGCCTCCACCGAGCAGGGTGAGCGAGGTGGGTCAAGTAGCAGGATGGCCTCAGATATCGTCGCACTACGAAGCCACACCGACGACAACGATTATATCCATTACCTCCACTTCGCCACCACCGACGACCACCACTTCTAACAAATTTTTCTTCACGAATTTTATTACGAGGCAGACCTCGACGACAAGCACGACGACTACACCCCCGCCTCCGATGACTCTCGTCTTACAGGGTCATTCCAAAGTCAAGAAATACGGGCCCCTACCGGAGTCTGTAAACAGTATTCATTCAGTCAATCACAACCACCTCACCAGCACCAAAATCATCTCGTGATCAATTAATCCAAAAGTTCTTCACAGTTACCACAAAATGAAAGTATTTTCTTGAAGCATATACGTGGAGTTGTCTATGTACGTAATATCTAATGTATATATATTCTGTTTAATATATTGGCATAATTTGTCTTTGTTATTCAGTTAAAACGTTTGTGCAAGCCTTATCTAGTGAGGAAAGCGAGAGAGAGTGTGTG
Source organism: Cimex hemipterus (assembly GCA_039619505.1). Classification (NCBI taxonomy): domain Eukaryota; kingdom Metazoa; phylum Arthropoda; class Insecta; order Hemiptera; family Cimicidae; genus Cimex; species Cimex hemipterus. Next base: position 2,034,271 of record CM077102.1, read on the forward strand.
AGTGAGAACAAGCGAGTGAATGGGAGAAATGAGATAGGACAAAGGCAGTATTATGATTATTTGTATCATGTAACAACACAGGTACAACAATACAGGTAACAACACTTACACTGGCCTGTATTGCACATGTAGGGCACATGTTTTGAGCTGACACTTAATCTGATGGCTTAGAGGACAAGGAAATTTCGATGCCAACGTTTAAGGTTGTGTTGAGGGTTACCGGAGAAGAAAGTGTAGAGAATTTTAGAACCTGGATAAATCGATGATTGGAATATTAAGAATCGGAATAATTCGTTGAAAACTATTTCAGGTTGTTGTAGCTATTGAGGTTAGGTTAGCGACTTAATCAGAAACGTTGACAACATGCCCGAAGACTTTAATCGGAAGATATGTGCTAGATATAGGATCACTCGACAAACCCAACGGTTAAACATGTCCAAACTGTTAGTTGACTTGTGTTGAATTTTCTTAACACTTGTGTAGAGATTCCGAATGATTTTGTTGGCTAGATAAAATCATGAGTATCCTATTTGTAAAGAAGGCTGGTAGCTCCCCTTGATGATTTACAATGGAAAGAAAGTGTTCTTGGATATGGGTTAGTAGATAAAATGGTAGGTTGACTGTGTATTACATCTCACCAGTAAAATGGTAAGCAGGACGGGAGTAAGAATGCTGCCATGTGGGACGCTTATTCAGAAACAGCTTTCGGCCAAATAAGATTCCAAAATTAGGTAATTACAAGCATGAGAGAATCCCTAAGTACAGCACCTAAGAGACAAATACGTATGTAAACACATAAACCAATAATTAGATTGACTTGTTAACATTTAATTTCTAGCTAGATTAGAAATTAGGAAGGAATGTGAAAACGTGATAAAAGTTCATTTATTAAAACCAAAACATTTGATCTATTTACAGTTTCCTGAGTATATTAAGGTTGCTTGGCTCGATATTTCAATTTGTTTCATGAAGTAGTCTCTGCTCTCATAGAGGGATTCAAAGGCAAATTCGTTTCAACCGGTTCAACTGAAACAAATTGAAAACTTCGTTAAATAGAAAACTTGTTTCATCATTCAAATCTCTCGAATCCAAAACATAAACGTTGTATTCAACCAGCCCCATTTGAACAAGTTCATTTCTAATTCACAATCTTAAGGTGAAATCTGTAAAGAGATGAACATAATGACAGGGTAGACAAAACAATAATGGTAACTATACGTTTATTTGTCTGTCTATCCAGGCAGTCTGAGATTTTCAGACACGTTTTTTTGGAAGGTATTATGCAGTCATCACAGACCCTATTGCAGAACAAAATGGGGCCAGACTACATGTTCATCACCTCACAAGAGAAATATACCAAATACCTCTTTGCAGATTGATGTGGCATGCTACAACATACTTCACGTGCCACAATTCTCTACCCAACACCTGCAGAAATAAAACAGCAATATCGATACCCAACACATCCTCAATCATCAACTGGAACAGTTGATATTTTGTTGACATATATTTGTGAATTCGAGATATTTGACGTTTATTGACTATGGAGAATCAAGTTGTAGCATAATTTGTACAAGCGGGTTACGCAAAAACGAAAATTATTTGCATTATGCTCTTTTATCACCTCTTACCGTTTTTTGCAAAAATCTGTCGTACTTCCTCGAGCGTCTTTCCATTTGTTTCGGGTAAAAGTGCTATAGTTGCGATGGCAGAAACAACGCAAAATGTGGCGAATACCATTAACAATTGACCTCCATCCAAGCCCGAGGAGAGCCAGGGAAAGCTCTGCAACGTTACGAATGCTGTTGTGTACGTCGTGCAGGATGTCAAACCGCTGCACATCTAAAAAGAAACAATTTCCAAAAAAGTAACTGAATCGGGTCAGTTTAAGATATATCGATTGTAAGTTTATATCTTTTTTTTAGTTTTGTAATTTTTCACCAAGAAGCAAAGGTGTTAGTTACACTCACAACGGAATGTGTTATGTAAAAAGAAGTTTTTTAAAAATTAATTTTGATTAACTAAGAAGTTAGTTATTGGTCTCACCCCTCTGACGTCCGATGGAAACACCTCGCCAACGATGCTTTGCATGATGCCGGTGAATATTGTAGACGAACCTACGAAAACGACGAAGCCGACTATGAGGATTGGCTGGCTGAGATCCTGGCTCCTCCGAAGATAAAGCGAAAGTCCCAATATTGTGAGGGCCATTATTGTCCCAGAGAAGGTGACGGGTTTCCTGCGACCGAATCGCTTGGACAGCCAAGCGGCCACCAGGCCGAAGATCATCCTCGTAAACCCGATGGCGACTGAAACCTGGTTGGCTTTTCCGCTATGAACGCCTGTTTTTATCAAAAAGTCATTCTGCAACAGAATAGCGATTACAATCACAAACGCCGATACGGTCCGTTATCTCAAAACTCACGGCATATGCCAAGATGACACTGGTACCTGAGAGTTGTCTGAGAATAAGGAGAATATTCATTATGTTGAAAGGTATATAAACTTCAGGTCTTTTCCTGTACTCGGCGAAGAACTTTTTATACGATATGTTCGAGCAAGGACTCTGTTCTTCCCATATTTTTGATTCAGGGAGATACTTCAAAATCATAATGAGCGTCAATGAAGGGACGAGGGCTGCCACGATAGCAACGATACGCCAATCGCCCTAAATGTCAAAACACCCTGTTAAAAATGGCATAACTGGACTAATGACATGTAAGACGAACCTGAAATATCCATCCGATTACGTACATAAACGTGAGGCCGGTAGAAAAAGCTATGGCCTTACCCATCGTGATCGGTCCTCTGAGGGACGGTGAGGTGATTTCCGCCAGGAAAACAGAAGTGGTGACCGTGCTGAACCCCATGGAAACGCCTGTTAGGAGCCTTCCGACATACACCCAAACAAGATCGGCACCCATGGCGATAGTCACCCATCCTAACAATCCAGGTATGGCAGACATAATAAAAGCTATCCTTCTACCGTATCTGTCTACAATAGGACCGACAACGAAACAGCCCACGATCATGGAAAGCTGTGGAATACTTCCTGAAAAAAAAAATTATATTTTCCGCATTCACAACGATATTAGCTGTATTACCGATCCACGAAGCTTCGTTAGGCTCTAGTCGACCTTTAGCTAATTTTATGGCGGGAATTGCGATTGATGGGTAGGAAACTGACATGCCATTAGCTACCAAATTGCCAAGTGCTATAAGACTCAATCCAACCTAAAAATCCAGAAGTTAGTTTAAATTGCCAAGTTTTGATTGTCAAGCATGGAAATGGTAAGCAGGGAAAGGCACAAACCCACAACTGAATATGAAGGAGTACCGAAACTTGTCATAACAGAATAAAGAAGCGAGGCATGGGAAGGCCACAATGAAGGAAGCGGCTAGTCAGCACAAACACAAGCTTTCTAAAGTCGTATGTTGTTCCCACTCAGTTCCTGATTACACCCTTAACGTCACGCACTGTCCAAATAATCTAGCAAAAATATTCAGACTTTTATCGCATCTATCCATAATTTGACTGCCCGCGATCATGGCTAGGTAAAGAATGCCTGCTGAAAATACAATAAAATATGTCTTCTGAGTATGGCTGTATTACCGAGTTTCTTAGTTTCCAGAATAACTTTAGCCAGTTTTTTGTTGGAAATCGTGACAGACTGGTAGGAAACAGACAACATTAGCAGCCAAAGGGCGAAGTGCTCTCACACGTTTAACACAAAAAAAAGTCAACCGCCATTTTCTGTTGGTGCTCCTGCTTATATGACCACTAAATCGGCGAGAAGTTTTATATTTAGTTATCTTGCACGAATTTATAGGAACTCGAATAACATAAATCAGAGCCACCACTCAAGATGGTGACAAGCCAGAAAACGTCTGATAATCAATGGAATCGACTAAAATACATGTTCATTCCCCTTGTCTCCCTAGAAGAAATCTGACCAGTGGGTTTTTTTACTTAATGTGAGATTAATGCGTTGCGTGAGAGCAACAGGGCTCATGAATCAACCTTGATTATTATCGGTGTAAACGCTCTTTTTTTATTTATATAATAATCTTTTGTTGTCTGCGGAATTACTATTGAACTTTCAAATTGCAAGACGCAGGCAAAAAACAGATGAAACCTAGGGTAGTATGACGTTCGATTCTTTATATCTAAATATTTTTTATCTACAAATTATTTACTTTTTACTTCTTTTGCGGCTACCGACAATGGACTCATAATATCCTCCAAAGCACCATGAGGGCCGAAGGAGTACTCGATATTCCGCCATCGGCCCTCACACAAACAAACAAATATATACAGCTGACTTCAGAGCTGCACAATAATTATATATATTTACAGATGGGGAAACACCGGTTTCCTTTAAAAATCGGACTAGGGGTCCCAACAACCCACTCTCATACCCAAGGACTGTCTTTACGTCAAGTGCCATGCCTATTCGCTCCTTGTTTGGAGGCAAGCGCATTATTTTATGAAAATAAATACGATTAATGCCAATTCCCTTTTTAATAATTGACTACTTACGTCAAAAATTTGTTAGGTGATTAATCGTTCAAATCTCATAGCCCGTTGATGGAAAAATGTCAATGGTTGATTGGATTTCACAGAAAGGAGGCAACAAAATTTGAATAATCTACTTTCTAGACATTTTTCCATTTGAACTCTATTCCTAGACGTTGTAAGAAACAGTAAATAGAGAAGTAAGTCACAAAAATACCTGATTGGGGGTGGATAGGTTCATCCTGCATCGAGTGATTTTGTCGCCCGTCCTCTTCGACGAGAGGAACCTCACTGATGAAACCCCGTTTCCTACTATTTTATCGCCCCAAAGAAAGTTTAATCAGCTTATCAAACGTTTGTAAATTATAGTGATTTTCCCTTGTATTTGCTTTTACCGTTGAATCGGACGTTTATAAATTTTTTCTTCGTTTTCTACTTGTCCCTAACATCTCTCTTAAACCCTGTTGTTTCGTTAAATCCAGCTCCAATTTAAACAATAAGGAAAATAGCAAGAACTACAATAGTCATATTTTTGGGAAACATCGAATTTGAAATGGTGATATACACGGTGATGATCCGACTGCACAGAAAACCCTAGAATTTTGACGATTTTTCTTAAAATTTTGTTTGTCCGAGGTGTTCAAATGATATAATAATCAGATCCGCTTTCGAGTTTGCGGATTGATAACCGAATGCCGAACCCGTGGGCGATCACACGTCTTTCGTAGATAAGATTACATCAGGGCAAAAGGCTCAATTATTCCGTTATATATTTCTCTTTTTCCCTTTTGCTACCGAAAAACAATCGTCTGTAGCATTTCTCAGAATTTAAATTTTCACAATTCGCTATGAAGAAATTGTGTGTGCTATGACACATTTCGATAGCTGCAAACAATCAGTTGGCAGATAAACGGATTGATGTCTTACATATTATTTATATTAATTTTCCGTAGGCAGTATTGATGTTTGATATACGAAATAGCTGGTAAAGCATTCATACATAAATTTATAAACAGATCATTTTGTGAGATTTATAATAACGTTTGTGAAGTGATGATGACTCATACCCATTTCGACATCTCGCCATTTTCATCGGCGATTTTGTGCCTTTGCATCTCCCTGCTAATATTCTCCTGGAAAAGCTCTGAAGACTAGATCTTGAATTGAAACTAGAATTGATTTTTTTTTAAATTTCTGGGTTCTTAAATAATATAGAACTTAGCATTTTAGTTCCTTATGCCATGTCGTTAGCGTATCGCTGTGTCATGCTTTTTCGTAAAAATAACTGTCTAAAAGCTAAAGAACTCGGCAATAGAGCCCAGCCCGTATCATGCAAAGAAAACAATTTTTGTTATATTTTCAGGATTCATTTTTCACCTTTCCATGACGTTGAGCAGTCAATTGAGCATAGATACGAAAGAAAGCTTGATTTTGTTAATTTATTTGGAGAGTGTATCACATTAAGGAATTAAGCAGGGAGAGGAAACACACCAATGTCCGAGTGCAAGCAGTTGGCAGTTGGCAGCAACCAGTCCATGCTACTTGGGCAGACAAAACTGAACTGAGCCTTATATACAATTTATAAACACTTTTTAAAGGTCTTACAATTGGTCTTGTGATGAAATTATTGTTTTGACTTTGAGATTCTTCATGGGAGTTTTGACGAACCTGAAGTTTGGGCGTTGCTTGACCGTTCAGTATGTTAGACAAATTTCAGTACGTTTTCATAAAAGGTGGTGCCTTTAACCCTTCACGAGACAGACTTAACATCAAACTACAGGTTGTTTTTAATGAAACTGACTTCTGGAATCTTAGGTTGAATTGAGTGTTAAAGTACTTGAAAAGCCATTGCAAGTCATTTCCTATCCATTAGTCGCAATTCCTTCCATTAAATTAACTAAAGGTCATAACGGAAATTAGTTTGTTGCTTTTTTGAGGAAACATTCCACAGCTTTCCATGATCGCGGGCTGATCCGTTGTCGGCCTGATGCTGCCGATCTGGTTTGGGTATATGTCGGAAGGCTCCTAACAGGCGCTTCGACGGGTTCAGCACAGTCACAACTTCTCTTTTCCTGACGAAAATTAAATTACCGTCCCGTAGGGGTCACGATGTGTAATGTCACTGGCCGTTCTAGACACAGAATTATTACTGACGATGATAAAAAGGTTAAGCGTGTCTGCCAGAACAAAACAAAGATAATAGTAAGGCCGAAGGATACGACCTAACTGCAGGTTCATCACCTCAAAGAACTCATTTAGAAATCTCGCAATGTGTCATTTGTGTTGAGATTAGCAAATCTAAAACACTGGCACAAAATTTAAAATTTGTCCATATTCGTAATTCTCTCTCTCTCTCTCTCTCTCTCTCTCTCTCTCTCTCTCTCT
>CM077102.1:2041571-2080299 GCA_039619505.1 Cimex hemipterus
TCTCTCTCTCTCTCTCTCTCTCTCTCTCTCTCTCTCTCTCTCTCTCCTCCCTCTCTCTGATGATCTGCTGTCCTGGAAGTAACTTTGCAAAATGTTGTACAGATAACTTAGATTACCTTTTTCTTTTGGTGTTTTAAAGTTAGTGTTTTCAAAATTAACCCTACCAAAACATCTTTAGGACCATTGAGAATGTATATACCGGTTTTTAAACACCTTTATTTAAAACTGTGGATCATCTAAAAATTAAATATCTAAGTATCTGTCTATAGCTATCTAGTATTAAATATCTATGTGCCTATTTGAACAGAAAACAATACATATACACCATCAGAAAGTAAATAGCTGTCTCTGAAACCAAAAGTGGCTAGGGATGCCTAATTAAAAAGTGGGTTACTGTGCATTATAAATTGGCAATTGGCCCAACTGAGGTATATGGTCATCCATTGGAAAAAGATGCAATAAATACCAGATAAAATCTTAGTATAATGTACAACAGCTAGTCTGGCTTCAGGAAATTAGAACAACTTCAACAATAACAATAAATTCCAAATCTTTTTCATAACAAAAGAACTTAAGGCTTCGAGCATGTGACAGCTCATAAATTTTCAATCTTCTCACAATTAACAATTCAATTAACTGCTACTGAAACATAAACTACTGAAGGCATAACAATCGAGAATGCTTTACAATTAGTTCCTTTAAAAAAAAAATTAACTAAAGATAAGGAATTAATAATTTAACACAAATTTTAGTTTCACTGGATACTTATACATGCAACAATTATTGTATATTGCTTCATAAAAAAAATAAATAAAAATAAAATCAGCACATTCAGGTACTTCGGTCATTTTTGTTCTTACTGTTTATTTTATATCTTTGTGACATAATTGCTTCTAGTCTTGCTAATTCTAGTCACAATTATGATTAATAACTTAATATACTATAAAGTAAAAACATAAGAATAAAAAAATGACCTAAGTACCTGAGTCTGTGCCACTTTCATTTTTAGTAAGTATCCAGCCCTGAAGGCTTAATAAAAAGACGAAAGCTTGGCAAAAAAAATACTACTACTTCATTTTGGACTACATACCTGATCCCATTCTTCAATTTTTTAAAATAATTAATACTGTCAATTATGACTACTAAATATATGGATTAAAATAGTAATTTTTCATCTCAATCATACTTTGCATATTAATTAAAATTTTTACTTTCATTAATTGGACAAACTCAAAAGTAAATAATAGATTAATTTAAGTGCAACATAATTTTTTTATGGTTACCAATGTTGAAAAATAAGCTCCAGTATTTTCTAACTCTAGTTTATTGGTAGTTAGACATGAGATTTTATGTCTTCATTCCTCATTGATAATATTCAAAATTAACATTTTGAATTGACATATATAGTGGAAATACAAACAATTAATCTTGGAAATACTGAATAAACGAATTACCTGTTTCACTAATTTCTTTATTTATAACCAACCTTCTGTTAGTTCAATTTTTATATTTTTGAGCAACCGTTATCATATTTCAAGGAGTCAGTTCTAGAATGCTGATATTTCAGTTTGATTGTGAATTTTAATTTGTACTAGACACAGTGTGTATTACAATACTTTATTATTTATTATTATTTTATAAGGTACAAATATAAAACAAGAATACAGATGATATTTGTTTAATATTTTATATACACGACATCACCTGTACATTACAAGTCTTCATGGTTTGTTATGAGAAATACGACTGTTTCCTCATTTTGAAACATTTAAAACTGCAGCCTTTTATTTAGAATATTGAGATGATTAGTTTTCCCTTTGGTAGACATCCCTTCCAGCGATTCCTGTACCCTCGGAGTCGCCGAGCCATGGGTACTTGTTAGGACACTCTCTGCATGTGGTTAAATACCTAAAAGAATTAAGTATTGCTGGAAATTGTGATCTTTTCATTCGACGAGAAAACAAACCTTGTACTCGTGAAGTTGGCCTCTGGGGGCTTGAAAGAGAGAGCACATTTGTTAGGTAGATTGCACGGCTTTGGAGGAAGATTTTCCTTTTTGTTGCATTTCCAAGGTTCGTATGTGCTCAACTCTTTTGTAGATTTTGGATCTGTAGCCCAAGTCAATGCTTGAGTTATAGTCACAAACCAAACATCCTCTCTAAAATAAAATTAGAAATTTAAAAAATAGACTTCCATTTTTTTAAACAATTTGTGAAAAATATTACAGGTTGCTAGCCCAGTCAATAAATTTATGGAGGCCATTTTCCAGCTCCTTGATCTGAAACCAGTTGGTGTGGAACGGCATCATATAAGGTGCCCGGTTTTGGTTGTAGTACCGTTCAAAATCTTCCTTGAGCCATTCAAAAACCTCGGTGGCGTCATGATTATGGAGCACACATTGGTCCAGGTACGGGCAATGGCCACCCTCGTATGTCTCAACAAAATGGGCATTTAATGGAACTTCCCAGATGCCTAGGACAACAGTTTTTGTGAACTCCAGATTAGGAAAACTACATCAGCAACATACCTGGAAATGATTTTGTAGGGCATGTCCCAGATTTGCATTCATGAGGGATCTTGTAGTCTAAAGTATAAGGCCAGATCGGGACTTTATATGGTGGGATTCCCACAGAGCTGTCATAAATGAAACCAAAGTCTTCAATAACCTAGAAAACAAGTACAAAATACATCAAATTTAAAAATTAAAGTACACTCATATATGTATTTAGAGCCTTAAAAAATTATATTAGTTATTTAAGATAAAATGCTAAAGACATTAAAGGGGGAAAATTTAAAAGATTGCAGGTTGAAATGAAAAGTTGGATTGAAATCACAATAGCTCAAATGGTTAGAGTAGCAGCATATTGGGCCAAATATTGTGGGTTCAAAACCCACTCTTGGCTAGCTTTTTTCATCTCATATCAAATGAATGACAATTTCAATCCAAGGAATATTTCTAGAATTAATTCTAGTCAGCCTTTGAAATTTCAGACTGCGTCTATAATTAATATTTAATAAAGCTATTCAGATTTTATCCAGGTTAGAATTATTATTATAAGAACTAGGCAATCTGCAATGTAATATAAAAATATAATTTAACAAAAACATTACAAACTATTAATAAAATCATTAGTGTAAGATAAAAATTTTATGATGTTAGGTTGTGGGATGTGCAGTCAATTCAGAAAAGAAGCATAGTGCTCAATTTTTTAATTTTGCCAATGTTTCAAATGATGTACATCCTTTTTCAAGGCCATGCTGAATAAAGTAAATTGTTTAAAAATATCATGTAAATCATTAAAAACGGCGAAATTAATGATTCAAGCACTACGCTTCTCTTTTGTATTGACTGCACATCCCACAACCCAACATTGTTGAATATAACAGCTATAAATAAAATATAAAAAATTTAATAAATACAAAAGGAGATCTAAAGAGGTTATCTCATATTCAGTTTTTAACAAGCCATACATACTTTTAATTATCCATTTCATATATGCAAACATAGTAATCAAACCAGAATATTTATTATATATTTTACACTTACAATCCTAGTTGAAATAAGTTAATTTATTAATACATTAGTAATCTATATAAATATCATTTTGGTTAAATAACAAGAGAAGCTACTCATTGGTGATCATTCAACAGCGCTTCTGTAGATAGGAGGATTTCCAGGTAGAGCAGATGAGATAGGACCTCAACCTGGGTACATCTGTTGTGTTCTTCTATTTTTTATTTTTTTAATAGCTCACTGGTCAATATCAGTAGTCAACCTACATAATCTTGCTAGCAGCTCCTTATTGAAGGATCTTGTTTACTCCCACTAAAGCTTAGAGTGTATTCTGTGGATTCCTCGGTTTAGCATAAAGTATTTCTTCTGACCGCCCAGTCAGGAGGTTGTTCCCATTGGGAACATATACAAGTTACTCCATTGAAATATAGAAAGGAAAGCCAAGTAAAGCTCAGACTTCAGAAACATTTTTTTACAGTTAAGTTAGCTTTTAAAGTTCAAGTCTTGTCATTTTGCCAGTGTACATCCCCAGGTACCATATACCAACAGTAGCAGTGACAGTATGTTATTCAGTCATAATTGAGGATAAGTTGACTTTCTTAGTAAGAAAATAACTTGAACACATTTCATTTCACACATCTATAGACAACATCAAAGACAAACCTGGTATTGCGTATTCCTTCCTGGTTTTAAGAACGGTGCCCTCATACCAACGATTTCATTTCTAGATATGTTTGCAAAATGTCTGAGAATTTCCCGCATCCCAATCATTTCACCAACCCATTCTTCATATCCTTTGTCTTGGAGACCATTCTGCAAACTGAGAATTTTAATCTTAGCATTATATTTATAGGAACAATATTTTTTACTTTATAGTAAATTAATTAAAATTTAAAGGTTATGATTATAAATTTTATATTATATTTTGTAAATATGGATGTTGATTTCTAATATATGTTCTGCTTGGTGACATAAAACCTCCACTTCTTGTTTCCATATTCATCATCATCAATATATGATGGGGGTAAAGGGGAAAATGGCTCCATTATTTTCTTAACAATATCTTCATGGTTTGTATTTCAAGGTTTTAAAAAATATTTTAAATATAATTAGGACTTTAATACACCTCAAAAACCCCATATAGTAACATTAAAAATAGATAATTTCAACAACACAATTTTAAATAAGGATAACTATTTTATGAAATTTTGCTCAGGACTAAGTTCGGACCTTACTAAAGCATTTGACCAAGTGACCCAATCTCCATTTCAATTTTAAAGGTTTCTTCTATACTCTACTGTCCTAAAGTCCTAAAGGCTAGGTGTGGACATTGAAGACCCTTTTAAGGACCTTTGAGTATATGGGAAAGCAATGTCCTAAAGGCCATCCTATCTTACTACTGATTTAAACTGAAAATCAGCTCTGATTTTTCAATCCATCATGCCAATAAAAGCTGAGAAACACAGACCAACACATCTTACACTTCTGATATATCCACACAATCAAACGCACAAATCATAATATAGAAGTTACTGTGATTGTATCCACACCCTCCAACGCTAACCTAGCAACAGAAGCGATTTAAGAACTTATTGACCTCATTAACTGAATGGCAACCACATCAAGGTTAATGACCAACAAGCTTTATGTTCATGTTCATACTGAGGTCTGAGACCTGCCCACCAGTGCACATTAACAACTATATCTGCTACCTTTACTTTACTTGAACAGCCCACATAGATTAATAAGACAAGAAATAAGCAAAAGATATGAACAGCTCAGACATCTTGTTTACCCAACAGACTAACTACATGAACTTGCACAACACCCAGTATTCTGATTTGAACTGAACTGAGAAGTGGGGCTCATGGAAATCCTCCACTACCCAATGATCAATTCAAAGTGTTAGTCATCCAATTTTTGGAGGATCTGTTCTGACATTTTTCCTCCACAAGATATCCCACTATTCAAAACCATTTGGTCAAAGCTCATTCCTCAGCATGACCTTACAATCATCCACAATATCTAAAAAGGCACTTGTGATATTCTATTCTGACCTTATTGCAGTCCTAGTTAAACAACAGAAAGCTCCAGCACTGCTGGTTTCTCCCCCTGGTCTAATAGAATAACAGATCTGTTGGATTTGAACACATTGTATTTCTGAACAGTAACAATAATTAAATAAATTTTCCAGTTGAAATTATCTATTGTTTATTATATTGTAATTAGTTTTCTGCTTCGGGAAATAAATAATTTAGTGTATTAATCCATATTTGTTTAGCGGCCATAATTGACCACATTACTTATTCCAATTAATTATACTTTTCAATTAAGGTTTTCATTGAGATGAAAAATTAGTGTCACAAAAAGGACAAAACCATGATCTTCAGCTTCTGCTCTAAACACTTGTGCTATCTATCCCCTTGGACAGAAAGGTTAGAGCAGTGCTGTATTGAGCCAAAAGTCATGGGTTCGATACCCGCTCATGACACTAATTTTTTATCTAAAAAAAAATCTTAGAAGAAAAGATTAATAATTGGAATTGTGGTGTACATTGGCAATAAATATTATACAACATTCCTTGAGACATATATAAATCTTCTCTTACGAAATTGTCTCTGTTCCAATTTCATGGCCTTCGTGGGCCAGCTCCTGGACCATGTTATAATTGCAGTACTCGTGGGAGATGAAGAAAGTCCCTTTGATGGGGCATCCATTGGGGTTCTGACGGTTTTCAGAGAAGACCCTTTTGTAGTGGTCGAAGTTGTTCAAATTCACTGCACCATCGAATGTCAACAGGATCATTTGAGGTGTCTATAATCAGATCATGTTTAACAAACGGCTTAATTCTCATCGTGGACATGTTACCTTTTCAGGATCCAGGCCGCCAGGGATAAGTGTCCCATCTCGTGAACAAAAGCAGTACGGCAGCTGGCATTGAGATAAATCGCACTTCTCAGCCAAGTCTACAGGTGGCTCAGTGCTTGGAGCCGGAGCTAAAAATGTTACAATTTAATAATAATTTAGTTAAAATGGATGATCAGTTTATTTTGGTCTGCCTATCCTACTCTAATAGTGTCGAAAAGCATAAACATATAAGACAGACTAAAGCAGCGGGTATAGGCATGTGAAAATCAACTAAAAACCTCTTTATATATATAATATTTATTTATTGATTCATTTATTTAATAAATATTTAATGAATTTTAAATGAATTAATTATAATTAATAATAATTTAAAAACCAATTCAAGATTCAAGTTGGCTCTTGAAAGGGTGAAATTGAACTTTATTTTTAATCTAAAGAATGTAAAATGAGTTGTAACGCATTATTAAGGAAAACAACATATTATTAATGCGGTGTTTATGTTGTAAGACAATAATTAATATTCATACATAGTTATTATGGAAATTATGGAAAATAGAAGTGTCCAATATTTTATTTCTTGGGTTGTAATATAGGCAAAATAATATGTAACCAGCATTACAAATGAAACTTAAACTAAAATAATGGATGTAGAGATGACTTACTTGTGGGAAGCGGTCCACAACGTGCTTCCGCCTTAAAAGTGCACAATTTGTTAACATCATCAAAATAAAGACCCGATGGGCATCGGTTTAGGTAAGGATAGTTGTCAACGCACTGAAATTTTCCATTTGTTAGTGTTGATACTATATTATTATTACTATTTATTTTAGAAATTACCTGGTAGAATCGTCTGCATGTAGCAGGATCGGCAAAATTCCCATTTCCAGCTTCTTCGGGGCAGACGAACTCGATCTCTTCCTTTTTTTCTTCTTTCTTTTGACTAGTTACTAAGAAACGAGAGAACCAAATATGAATAGCTATTTTTACTTATTGTTTGGTAGTTAACTAACAACTGTTTGGGTGATTTCTGTGGAGTTCTGGAGTCATATGGAAGTCGGAAATCACCCAAACACTGAAGATGGCAAAATGCCAAAACACTTCTGAACAAACAAAAGTCAACGAGGATATGTAGACCAGGATAATAGGTTTATTATTTGCAGGGGAAATTTCACAGTTTTAAATATTGCTTAATTTATTTGAATCAAGGTATAAGCAGGTAGAGGCAGGCACTCATAACCATTTTGAAGAGATTAGGCTGGCCAGAATCATAAGTGACCAAATTTCAAGTATATAACCCGAAAGGCCACAGGCCAGTCATCCAAAATTTGTTTTCATGTTTAATTTTGATCGTGAGCCATTTTAGTTTTTATAACGTAAGTTTTTTGTCTTTTCAATCTTGTGTGGAGATTCCAAGTCAGTTGTTTATCCAAGAAAAGTCCAAGATTTCTACTCACCGGAGGTAGGATACTTTTAAGCAGGGTACACTTTAAGTTAAATTTGTTTTCAATCTCCATTTCGTAACTGACATGACTCGTTAATTCATTCAGGATTGTCGTAAGTGTTGAGTGTTAGAATCGCTATATGATCAGTATATATTGAAAATAGATGGGCCAAGAATGTTTCCCTGAGGAACACCCCCTAATACGTACTTAAGGTGAGAATTCTCTGCCGGACTCGGCAAAATCTCACTGTGAGAGAGTCCGCATGATGGAGTATATTCTTCAGTTTGGAAAGCAAGCCCGAGTGCCAGTCCTCGATGTGTGCCTTCTCTACATTTTTTACGAAATTATATATTCAATACGACTCTTTGATCCCGAAAAAATCATATATTTTCACATTTCCAGTTAAACATTACAAATTGTCTCTGACTTTTATCTGAGTACAGGTCGACTGTCATGACACCAGTAATTGCCGTTTTTCGGTCAAGGTTCCATCGTACAGCACAACAAATAATTACTGCTTTCGACCATCCTTGGTACAGTTTATATTACACGTTGGTTTCGTAAAAAAGCGAAGGGTGATTTTCTTTTTCTTTTTCGTAAATTGTATTTTCCCTTTCAAAACCAGGCAACGCCCGGATGTAGACTTCAAAAACAGTTATGTGTCGTATCGAGAACCAGACAACCTTCATGTCTCAACCCGTTTTTTCCCTACTCGTTCTGCCAACTCGGCGGATTTAAATGCTTATTTATATTTCTTTCCTAAGGTACAAAACATCGTCCTCACCAGAATCGACTATGTATACAAAACCCTTTGTACCATCATTATATACTAAGATCTGTCATAGGTTAAACTGATTTCACATAGAATTTTTTTAAATCTCAGGTTTGTTCAAATTTACATCAAAATACAGCCGATAGAATTTCATTTCCTTTTCCGGGTTGTATTTTTTGAATCGTATCCGCGGGCAATTACTTGCACAGCTCATTTCGTAGTATGTACTTGAAGCAAACAAAAGTGTGTTTTAAATAATCCACGGATCAAGGACTCTAATCTATGTACTTGAAGTAGCTTCTGTAGCGCGGCACTGTTTACTAAAGAGAAAGTCTCTTTCTCAGGGTGAAAAGGACCAAGATATGGTTGTCGACTTCATTGTTAGGACAAAACCAAAATATTTCCAAGATTAAAAAAAAAAAAAAAAAAAAAAAATTAAAACATGATTACCAATCTTGTGAGGAACTAATCGAGTGTAACTACCATTTTTATCTATTTGTTATGCAGTTTCCGGTGGAGTTTAACTTTTTTTAAGTTAAAATAATATTGATTATTTGACTAACAAAGAGTCCCAGGACACGGGATTACGACCCCCAGCCCACAAAATATTTCAAGAAGAGCTTTTAATGCTACTTGATTATATTAATAACAAAAATAATACATGTTGCTTAATTTTAATTTTTTAATTATTGTCTCGTATTTGATATATAAATACATAACAATAATACATAAATAGTCAAACTTTAAGCTTAATTATTGTTTCTAATCATTCGAGTCCCCATAATTTGTCGCGTAACATGGAATTAACCGGTGATTTTCCTTGGGGATTTTAAAAGGACTATTTAACACGCACGAATTTTATTCAAAATTTATCATAAACGGTCGTTAAATAAAAATATGGGCGTATGAAAATAACTTTCGGATGGTAGAACCGGTAGAATTTCATAATGTTTCGGGTTTAAAATAAGCTTCGCGCCTGCTTTTACTAAGGTCATGACAGATACAGCATATTTCATCTTACTTTCGACTCTTGGGAAACGTAAAAAAAATCTCGAATCGTTTATTAAGTAATTGAAAAGGGAAAAAATAGAAATCTGCGTACAGTATCTGAATCTCCCAGCTTCATTTTTGTTTATTTCTTATCGTTTAATCATCCCGCAAGTTAAACGTCTTCAAGGATGCCGTCGAATTGTAGACATCGTTTAACGAATTTCTCTTTATCCTCGTTTTACTTGGCTTTCACAAGATGAGGACGGAGCGGTCATGACAGACCGGCCAGAAAACCGCTCGACAGTAATAAGGCTCCTTTTGTATTCAGAAAGCGTCACGATCTTGTATAAATGTGCCAAAAGTTCACTTCCTGTATGTCTGTATTAGTATATTATACATACAGCTTGTGTTTTATTTTTAACATTTCTATCCCCATCGTAATGAGATTTTGAGATTAAAGATCACATTCTTATTTATTTAATGGTAATCGATAAGAATGTGAAAGAACATAAGATGGGACAGCCTAGATATTTGTAAAATCATTCTCACTAAAGGCTTTTGATAGGGTCTGGCACCCGGTATGCTTTATAAACTTAAAAACCTTCAGCTTCTTATAACTTTATCCTGAAATCCTATGTACCGACCGCTGCTTCAGAGTGAGGTGCGGCAAAGAGTTCTCGGAAATCAGTCCCTACAAGGGAGCAATCTTGGTCCCATCCTTTATATCACTATATACTGCTGCCCTACCTTAATACCATCATCATCATTTATGCATCCTATGCCGCAATTTTTTCCTATAACTAAAATCCTATTCAAGCTGACTCTAACACCTTGCTTTTAGACTTACTGGTGTCAAAGTGGAGGACGGACTGGATGAAGAAAAATAGAAAAAACAGACTTGCCCTCCACCCTATATTAACAAGAGATACAAATTTCTATTCAAGTCAAATACTTAGGACTATATCTAAACAGAAAATTGAGGTGGGATTTCCTCACAACATTAAAAGACAACTTAAAAATACTTTGACAACCATGAAGACTTCTTCTATGACCAAAATCGACATTGACAACTAAGACAAAGGTTGCTCTGTACAAGATTATAAGATTAGTGGAACTGTGGGGTACTGCTGAGACACCCAATATCCAGCGCATCAAGTCCACCACAATACCATCATTACCAACTATGGAGAAGATACAACAATTTTGTGTGCAAATTCGAATCCTACCCAAGCTACCTCCAACATCCAAGAACACCTTGAGGTTATCGAAGACTGGTCCAAAAAGAGGAGGTTAGTAGAGTAAAATGGAGTCAGTTCACATTCCAAGAACGATCTTGCAGTGCAGACTTGACAACAATTAAATTACCATTCAAATTAAATACTTCGGACTATACCTAGACAGCAGAATGACATGAAATCCCCACATAAGACTTATGAAACAACAAATTAACAAACGAACTCGATGAAGTACGTCGACTTCAAGTCTTGAGTGTAAACTAAACTAAATTTATACAAGTCTTTACTGCGACCACACCACCAGTGGAATTGTGGGTTATCATCAAGCCATCCAATATCGATCGCATACAATCAAATATCTTCAAATCGTCAAAGCTCTTTAATCTACAACGACTTCGACATTTGTTTTGGCGACGAACTGATCTGTTCCCGGTTCAAAAACTTTCACATCAACCTTTCGATCCATTCTAACCCTACTGCTCAAGCCGACATTCCCATACCGAGAACCTTGCTTGCTTATCAATCCTTCATACTAAGTTTCACTATTGGCTGGTTTCTCATGGTTTGCGCTGGGACAGTGTAAAAACGTTTTGCGATCACATTTGTAATACTTACAAATATGTATAGGATACAAATAAATTACTTTTCGACGAAATGTAAGAAATTCGACAGCAGGTCCACATGTCAAGATATCCTCTTGGGATCCGCGAGGCGAAAAGTCGTGTTGGTCGGTCTATATTCGATATTTCAGTCTGATAGAATTTGTGAAATGCCGGGCCAAAACAGAAAGATCAAATTATGTGAATCAATGAAAATAATGAGAAATGACCTTTCCCTGCTTATATCCTTTAGGTAGACCGAAAATGACCAAACTATATATTCCTCACCTCGCAGGCCCTAAGAGAAAGACTCACTTGGTCTTGTGCAAGACGTGAAGAACATTTATAATGTTATTTGAAAAGAAAAGAATCAAAGACTGGAAATTCTATTCAGTCTGGTAGGAAAAGAAAGTTGAAGTTAGATCATAAAATTAGCACAAGACCATTACTAGCTACACATAGATTTTACATTTGACTTTTAGAGTACTACCAACATTTTTGTCAAAAGGATCATGTCTTCACCGACTTGACTTTTAAACTACTTGCATGCAACTTCTCGACATCATCAATGCTTCTACATCTTTATTCAAACTACTGCTGTAGTCCGACCTTCAGTCCTAAAACCGACGCAGTGAAGACGGCGAGAAGTCTAAACACGTCTGACAGGCAAAAAACAGCGAAGATAGAAAAAAAAGGTTGTGAATCAATGAAAATAATCGAAGACGACCAAAACTGGTTTATAACCTGGACCCATTCCAATTGGAGTTACGATCTTGATCTTTAGAGTTTTAACAAGCAATCTAACGGAAACTGAATTCAGACATTTCTGTCTTCACATTATCACCAATGCTTCTACGCCTTCACTGAAATGTATTCAAACTCTGCATCTTTTCTACACCTTCAGTCTACAGACCCACACACTGAAGATGGCAAGAAAATAAACGCTCTTCTGACGGACCGATATCGGAACCGTTCTAATTACACACGCATAATGGACGTGTTCTTTCGCTTTTGCTTTCGTGTCAGATCATAACTAGGCACGTAGATCTTTTCTGCTATGGCAGTTTTAAATCCCATAATGTTCGATTCATCCACCAAGTATGTGAACGGCGCTTTTCCAAAGACGTAAGAGTGAAGCAATCTGGCTGAGAACGGGAGTCCATTGTCCCATGCGGGCAGCCATCCCTCAAAGTGACTTTCACATTGTGGGTAATTGTTTTCACAAGAAAATCAAGGATGCCTGGGATAAGTAATTAACGAGCAAAACGAAGATATTCATCTGGATTAAAATTCACTTCTGCCTAATTGTGAACGATAATATAATTGAGTTTCAAATGAGATAGAAGGGTTGTTTTGCACAGGTCGTCAAATAATACATTATAATGAAATAAATTACTGAGCTTTTAGGGGGGAGCAGACTTTCCAACGGTTTTCCCAAAGGTATAGATTATTTTGTAAGATATTTACGAAACTAAATATCCATATAATATAGAGTTTACTTATGATTAACATAAGAAGTATTATAACAAATGAAATATATATTTTAGCCAATTAAATATTGGCCATGTTATAACATCCTGACCTGCCTGATTGTAATGTAGGTAGAGATTAAGTGAAATGTTAAGACAAAAAAATTCAAGGAGGATTTTAAAGCTTTAATTCTCTTTGAAATGCTAAAGACGTTCACAAATGCCGACCAGGAACAACGGTCTGCCATCTTTAATGTAAACTGGACATGTATCGTAGATGACATCCTGTGTGCTTTTCCTTGACAATAGGGTTAGTGACCGTACAAAGATTTTTACAGTTTCATTTAACGATTGGGAACAATAACAAAGGAACCCTATTCCCGCGGCTAGGAAATAGTTCAATAGATGAAAATCCTTTTCTACTCACAGCAAAAATATTATAAAACCACTTATGTATTGCAATTTCTCTTAGTTTAACCAGCTTTATTTCTCGATTTAAAATGTAATTAAAATAATTTTTGAAAAATTGACTTCATTACACATTTTTGTCCTTTTTCGAAGAGGTGAGACGAGACGACTATGCTAGCTATGTATGTGATAAGATTACCTGACGTAAATTTAATTTATCTTGACCTATTTTCATCTGAAAAAACTAACCGGTTGGTTAAGATGGTAGTTAAAAATCCCCTCCACAATCTGGTCGATCCGCTGGAATTAAAAGGCGTAGACCAATAATTTGTAAATTTTATTATGGCATAACGCAATGTCCATTATATAAATTCTAAGAGTCATACCGGCCATATTTAGAATATTACAATATTCTAAAGTATGACATTTATATTTGATAAGTGTTATCAAAATAAGAGCGACTGTGGTCGTTGGACGCTTCACTGGTAGAGAGTCAATACTTTAAAAACGTTCTCAAAAGACTGTTTTGAAAAATCCTTTGGGTTTGCCGTCGGGAAGCTTCAACTTTACTGGAACGTTGTCTCGACAAATGCGTAACTCGAAAATGCGTTTTGATTCCGTTACAGGAGAATAGAAAGTGAAGTCGATCCCCTTTCACTCCGAGGTGAGAACCTGAACATAGACTATCAACAGTTCGAAACGCACACCTCTTAGGTGTATGGTGGTCGTCGTTGTTCTATTATTTCAACAATATACAAATCCAACCTACTTAGAAAACCTTTAAATGTTTTCGAGTCTGTATTGAATATTAAAAAAATCAATTTAAAACTGGCATTTTGTCCGAGGAAGTAAGCGAATGTAACCAAATTTTTGACGTTTCTTGATGAAAGAGAGACATTGATCAAATTTGAATTTATGCTTACCTAGAACTATAATCTCTAGGAAGATGATGGCATAAGTTGGTAGCATGATGTTCTACGCTGTCATGACCCTGGAGAGACTACTCTCCAACATGCAGGCTCCCCTCCTTAAAAAGCCCCCTCCAAGATCGGAAATCCTCCCAGTGTGGGATTATAATTTAGAAATCCGCGAACTCTCTTCTGATTGAACTTAAACCCGGTGAAGTGTTTTGGGCAAAGTTCTACAATATATAGTCCTTAAATTTGAAAGTCGGAAGTTAAATTCCTAAAAAACGTTTTTATGCCCATTATTACGATTTGTAAAAATGAAGTTGGATCTGGCCCTTGAGGTGGCTTTGGTATTTATTAAAGATGGGATGAAAACATTAATGGAAAACAGATGGACATTCAGCCTTAATTTTCAATGTATTTTTTCGTAGTTTCGGCCTCTTTCATAGTGGACATTTTTTCCGATGGTGTAGTATCTTTGAAAATAGGCGCGTCGCTGCTCATTGGTTGAATACATCTAAAAATAGTATCCAATGGTGTATATCGGGTACATCTTAAAAACCAATGATGATGTCGAGGTTTCTTAGAAAACTTTAGGATGCCAGAAAAACAGCTTAAGTTTTGTTTTCGTTCCTCCCGTTCCCTTAGGTTAGGAAACTGATATGAAATGGGTTGATTTAATCGAAAAGGGAACTAGCTCGAATCCAAATCAAGTGGAAGAGTCTAACCAGCCAACCACCAACCAAGTTTCCCCCAGTCCGGCAGATAGTCATCTCAAGCCAGCACTCAGTTATCTTAATTATATCGTTTTTATTTTTGAAATCTATGAATTTTTTAGATTCTATGAAGATTCATGGAAAATGAAAAAAATTCAACGAATAACTATGGCGTAAAAGATACCGAACGAAAAGATATCAATTTTGTTGACACAAAAAATCCTGCACCTTTGGAAATTGGTAATAGAACATAACGATTATTCCACGGCACTATAGCGTGTAAAGAGTGGATGAGATGTGACATGTCGTCGGGGCGATTCGAGACGAAGTACCGACTCCCTGAGCGCAGTTTTGGCTATTCATGACAGATTCACGGTGGATTTCTCGTTATGCTCTTATTTGAGTGGTATGCTTGCCTGGAGCGACCCGAAAAAGTTGCAAGTTGTCTGTATTCACGTCGGGCCAGAGGCAACAAACGTGTTGATGAGACGGCGAAACCTGAGACGTCTAGACCTTCAAACCGAGCCACCGAGATCCGTCCCTGTGAGGCATACGAAGAGTACAAAACGCAATAAAAGCACGTTGGCAGCGACATGTACCAGATCCGAGATGCTCTTCCATATAAAGAGAACGACTGAGCCGTTTGAGGATTTCCCAACCCGATTGACACTTGGTCACCTGCTTTTGGTGTAGGAGCCTCATTTATAGAGAAAGGCTGCTCAATGGTTCACACTTAATCGAAGTGTCACACCTTGGCCATGGTCGGGAAACCGTTATAAAAGGCAATAATTTGGAAAGCAAAGTCAGATAACTCGATGTCTTATCCCAGTCAACTCGATGATGCCACTTCAGAGCAGTCATGCAGCTACACTGTATGTGAGGGTATTCAACCAGCAAGAGCCAACCAACCAGTGCTACAAGTCGAATAGAATCGACTTTTGAGGGCCCAAGAAGCTGTAGAAAGAATATTCTGGAAGATACTGGATGATGTAGACGCATTGGCAAGTACCGATTTGTATAAGTCCTCTTGTGTCCTATTTATAGTTGTGGCCGAATTGCCTGTGTTGTTTAACTGTTTCTTCGTTACTACATACATAAATGGTCAAGAATATATCTCAGATTTATTGCATTTTTGCAACCCAACCTTCCCCCACAATGAATGTTCTTTTACCGCTAAATAATAAGCACGTAGAGCGTTAACGCCTGGAATTTTGAGTTTATTTATTTTAAAGGTACAAATAGAGCTTTATGCCCCTTACATATATTTATATTAGAAATCAATTAAGTTATTAATTCAAGCCCACATTGCTGATGATGTCACCATGTTGTCAAAACAAGATACCAGAAAAGAAGCTCCTTCCGTCCTGCAGAAATTCGTGAACATTCATCTCGCATCAATGAAGTAATTATGTTCAGGGAGAATACGTGAGCAATACCGCCGCGATATGTAGGGCTACACTTGGACCACAAGTTAACATGGGAAACTCATTCAAAAAACGTCGAATGGACTCGGCATCGGTTGCGCCATATGCTCATATCTGTTCACAACTTAAAACCGTACAAACTTTTTAAAACCGTATACCCGGTTAATAAAATGCTCCGTAGTATGTTCGGAACGGAACTAACCACAAAGACTTGATCATTCCATTCGAAACCGTGGTCAAGAACTCCTACAATCGATACTTCCGGTTCATCAAGGCACCCTAACCAACTGATACAAGGAATTTACCAGAGCCAACCAACTCTAAGATCATAAAGAGTATTGAAAATGAACACACACCGACCTTGCACCATCCTAAAATAATTAATTATTGCAATTTATTGTTACCGAATTTATCTTAAAGTGAGGAACGCCGCTGGAGTTCATTTTCACTGTATATTTCGAGACCTATTTTATATTTAGGATACGATCACAACTTTAATGTGCTTTGCTAAATACAGTTTAAGAGACTATAAATACTTGACACACTATTGTAATCTATAGTTTGGTCTATTCTGATCATTTTGGTCTCCCAATCCTCTCTGTTTTAATCCGTCAAACTGGCATTTTGTAATTTTCAGTGCACGGTATCAAAGTTATAAGAGGTAGAGGAACACACTATGATCCACCAACAAAGGAAGACGCTAATGATCGGAGTTATCTGTCCCAGTTGGTTTTTGTACTAAATTATTTTCGATTAAGGATAACGAATCAATCATGAAAACAAAACAACTATGACAAACTCATATGTTACCATTATATATTCGAATTTTGTTCATAGGTTAGTGTTTTGGTGAAATGGGCGAAAAGGAGGACGCTGGCCAGCCTAAAACGGCTAGACGCCAGTCGGCGAAGAGACGGGCATCCGCGAAGAGGGGATCTGTGGCTAGGAGGGCATCGGCGAAACGCGGATCTGTGGCTAGGCGGATATCGAAAACGAATGCGAAGAAACAAGGGAAATACAAAAAGCAATCTGGCCCAATCACAGAGGAGGAAAAATGCGAGACCAACTACCTCAAGTTCATCGTGCAATCCATCGAGAACGTTGTGAGTTTTTGGTTCTTGGTGCCTCGGCCTCTTACTTCACCTTCAAGTGTAGCTTCACATTTGATCAATCCTTTTCTTAGATACTGCCGACGTACCCGGCAGAAGTCAATATATTGATGCAGTTTAACAACGAACTCATCGGCTCCGTTTCTACAGTTGTGAAATCTAGAAGCGATTTCGACATCAACGAGGAAATCATGTTCCGCATACCTGGAAAAACGCTTTCAGACGTTGACGAACTAATGAGGATCCCATTTGTCTGTAAGTCTATAACAAAACAAAACTTAAACCATATGTTTTCTAGTTAGCCCTGTTGAACTAAAGTAATTATTTAAATTTATTTATAATTTTGTGTAAAGTGTGATTCAGATGGAAACTTGTCACGAGCGAGACTCGAACCCACGACCTTCGGATCGATACGCCGCCCCCTACCACTTGAGCTATCGTGATTTTGGTCCTCTGGGGCGCCAACTCCAACTACTACTAAATAAAAATTATAAATCAATTTACTTTGGTAAAATGCAACGAATTAAAAAGAATGGATTAATACAGTTACACTAGCTCCCCGTAGAAAATTGTTGTGCCGCCAAAAATCGAATGATCACAAGTAATTTTAATATATGACAAAAAGAGGGAAATTTGAAGAAAAAAAAATTATATGTTGAGATGAGTTGGTGTCCAAGGGGATCGAAGTCCCTATAGCTCAAGAAAATGCTCAAAAATGAATAGGGGTATTGCCAATTTTGTAGTACATATTTACTTTTCCTGACATTTGTGCTTTATTTTTATTATAAATTGCATTTAATAAATTTATTAGAATTTTTTTTATTGAAGAAACATTTAACTAAGGACTGTGCACCTATTAGGCATACTTTTAATACGGTTGTCACTAATTTCATAAGGATTTTCACTCCATAGATGTTGCGACGCTGTACTCAGTTTTTACAGTTAACTGGGTGCCGTTGGTGATCGAAACGCCATCCTGCAACGCATTCCCCATATGCTCAATGGGATTGAGGACTGGAAACAATGGGGACGGGGCAGATGGGAATTTCCCAGGTTTTCCAAACATTGATGAACAACTCTGCCTATTTGAGGTCTGGCATTGTCATCCGGAAATCGAACATCACTGCCAATGAGATCCCTGGTTTGCGGGTGTATTCATCGATAATTTCTTGAGCATAAAAGACTGTGGGTAGGCTGCCTTCAACATTGAGGAGCCCAGTTTGTCCTCCAGTATAAATCCCAGTACACCGCCTGTTCCAAATTGCACTGAAGAGAGCAGAGAAGAGAAGGGGGCATTGTTCGCATCCCTTTTCTTCTTTTCCATGCCCTTGCTGCACAATATTCTCCTGAGTTGCTGGTGCCGCACTGTTGCTGCAGGTCATCTCAAAAAGTCATACGATCTGAGGACCAATTTCCCACAAACGATTACGAATAGTACGTGTTGATAAAGACCTTGCCAAAACACCCTGTACCTTAGGATCTGACGGACACTATAGAAAGAGTCCCTCTTGCAGTAATGTCAATTGTGCTCACCCCGTCGTAAGGCATTGAGATCCACTACCAGGCCTCCTATTGGCATTTCTCTCTCGGAATCGGGCCAAAGCCCCCGTTGGACCGCGCTCTGAGGTTCTTACAATAATACTGCTAACTCCTGGTTCAAGATGTTTTTCCATAGTTAAATATAATAAATTGGATTAAAATGGAGAAAAGATGAGAAAAGGTGTTTGATTAGAAAATGAGTAATCTTCATGTTTAATATTCTTAAATAAATCCGCATTAAATATGAGGATTAATATTTGTTTGCTTTTGGCTTGTATTTTCTATTTTGTTTTATCCAACTAACAAGAACATTGACCTGCAGATAATCTATGTAGGATTCAATCTTCGTAGAGGTCATTAGGCAGGTGAAAAAAAGGAGAGTAAATGCTGGGGGTCCACTGAGCTTTCGGCACCTTACATTGCCGTCATCAGGGCCTATTTTATTATAAATTCAAATAAATAAACAAACATACATTGTTGTAATTTTGTTATAAGTGAACCCAGATTTAGCCTTCTTTTTTACCTCTCTAATGACCTCTACAAAGAATTAAAGAAGAATAGAAATAAATTACAAATATCTCTATTCATTTTGGAGCAGTTTAGTTCGAGCAGCGGCGTATTGAGTCCCGCTAGTGACAGAAATTTTTCATCTCAACCCAAAAAATTGCACATAAATTTTTAACTTAAAACTGATTTTTCAATTCAAAAAAATAGAATCATTGTATTGATACATATACAAGACAGGTGTCCTAATTTTCCCCCTTTTTATAGTTAAAATACTCCATAAAATCCTATCAATATACAATTGATATGTAGAAATATTTATTATATTTTCACGATAATTATATTGTATATATAATGTACATTTTTACTCATTGTAAATAAGCTTTCTAAAAGTTTTAACAATAACGAATTCATTGCACGGTGATTTCAACGTGGAACAAATACTGTATGTTTCAAAATAAAATATATAGGTGTTCAAAAGCAGTTACTATCATTCACAAATAAATGATAAAACAAATAACGATAAGAGACATTATTCTTCTAACGTTAACTTTAATATTCCAATGACAAAATAAAATAAGTCATTAATTTAGCCTTAGTCTAGAGCCGCTAGAGTTTATCCACTTCTCCTTTGGTTTTGTTTGGTTCCATTCTGCAATGGAGGATTGTATATTCGGTTTTGTGGTCCCAAGTATAGGTTCGGAGGTTCGCAGCCTATTGTGCTCTTGCAGATCCTCCGCTGGTCGTACCGTCTGCTTTTTCATAACTCAAAATTCCCTTGTGCATGCTGCTGTTTGTTGGTCTTAAACGTATGCGTTTCGGCATCCTTTCAGTTGTCGGTGCACCCGCCTCCAGAAGCCAAAAGTCGTCTGTCAGACCTGAATGTTCAGGACCGCCAAACTTTTATTTATAGGTTATTATTTTATTACCTTTTATTTGCTTTATTAACTCAAGTTTTCTATGGAGCTGGATCTAACAATCTAAAATTTAGGCCATGTAAATGCAGAGGTATCATTCGGGGTGGGTGTAGTATATTGCGCTCTTTAAGAGTTACTGTATCCTCCATTCTATAGTTATAGCATAGCGAGAACTAGTGTATCAAAAATCAATTACTAGAGCCGATTTTTGTGGTTGAATTTCAGCTACGGTCACGTTGTACATCCTAAAGCATTTCCTCCTGCTGGCAAATATGGTCCACAGTTTCTTACAAGGTGTGACTGATTTTTCCTCTGCTTCCTTGCAGAATCTAGGCGTGCCGTGTTCTGTTTTCTCATAGATAAAGCTACATTTGCACAATGGGGGTATTTTCATAAATCACCACAGTAATAAAATAATAATTTTTACACTAGAGCACATCTTTCATCTATATATAATGTTGAAAAATATACAGTCCGCTTTGCAAGCCAGAGTGATTTAGGATTTGCTACAGCCGTGATAACAATTTGTGTAATTAACAACAATTGTGTAATTTGTTCAAGTCACTGCGATAGCCAGGAAAGTGAGCAGAGCTCAAACAAGTACTGACATGAACACTAAAGGAGATGGAAGTATGAATAAAAGGAGACAAAGCGCTAAAGGCAGCACTCGGAGGCAGAGTGCTAAAGGAGGTGGTGGGAGGCGGCAGAGTTCCAAAGCAGGCAGCAGGAGACAGAGTGCGAAGGGTGGGAGCAGGAGGCAGAGCGCCAAGGGTGGTAGCAGGAGGCAGAGCGCCAAGGGTGGTGGTGGCAGCAGGAGGCAGAGTAGTAGAAAGTCTGTCGCCCGTAGAGCATCTTCCAAAGGGGAAAGTGGGAAACAAGGTGTTAAAGTGTCACAAAGCCCTGGCAAAGCTGGCGGGGGCGGAGGAAGTGATGTAAAATTTCCCTTACTCCTTGGTGAAGGAAATCTCGATATCCTACCACTTATTAAAGGTAATGATCGTCTAAATTATTCAGTACTCAATATTTAATATAAACTTTAACTATTTTTCACCAGGAGAAAAACACCAGTTTGAAGTGATACTTCTTGAGTCTTCTGAGAAGCCGGCCGCCCCAGTGCGGGCTGGTTCATTAGATCAGAAATCAATCCAAGATTTAAAGAAAAAAAGAGATGAATTGCAGAACAAGGATAGTTTGATGAATACGGCCGAGCCCACGACAGTAGTGCATCCACCGATGTTGTTGATCCCTAGGATAAAAGTCATGGCTGTCAATGTTGATAACTTCAACGACGATGTTCCACCTTTGGCGAATTCAGTCATGTTCACTATCGAGACGATCCAAAACTGTATCTTGCCCGACACAGATCTCAATTCAGTTTTCCGTGCTACAATACCATTTCTTTATCCCCCGGAGCATAACGTAAGGTACCCCTGTTAATCACTTAATCGAACTGACCGAATTGAAAACATTCCAGGATGAAGACGTCGTCATAAAACGGCATGAATTCTACGCAGAAGGCCTAGAGGAAACTAATAGTTCCGTACGCTTCAAAAAGTGGTCGACGATAGGACCCCCTTTGTATGGGCCTCCGACTCTTTCAAAATACAGGCTGGGAGATGGAGTGTATGACATAAAAAACTGCGTGCCCAACTGCAACTTGAAATCTGTCATCAACAGTAGTTCACCGAGATTAAACTGGAATGAAATGAGAAGAACCTACCTCAGTAAAGAGTCAGAAGCGTATTTTTATGAGGCTGTAAAGAAGTAAGAGTAAATAAACTTAACTTACATTTCTTACGATTAATTGTTATATTATCAAGGTATCGCGTATGGCCAATCGAATTTAGAATCAACCCGCCAGGCTCTATGCCTATCATGAAAAGAATCGATATAAAAGCGTCTCAGAGGAATACAACAGTAGTAATGGAAAAAGGCGAGCCTAAAAAATCATTGACGAGGAAGTCGCTTGCGAAAAAGTCAATCGCAAAGAAATCCATAGCGTCCAAGGGTTCAAGAAAGTCAGTTGCAAGAAGGCAGTCCGCCAAAAAGTCAATATCGCGAAAATCCCTGTCAAGGAAGTCAGTAACAGGAAAATCGCCAGCAGAAAAGTCTGGCTCTAAGGAAATACAGAAAACAAAACAAGACGATGAAAAGGAAACACCGACATTTATAGCATATGCAGACATATCAAATTTACTTTATCCAGGAGGTGTGGTTCATGAGTTCACTCAATTAATCGTAATTATTAATACGTATTTTGTTTTTATTTCAGTCACCTCGACAAGAGTGGCCTGTCCGCTTTTGATGTTTCAACAAACGGAATTCAACCAAAGGTGGGTAGTGTTAAAGCCGCGAGTGGAAAAAAAACCATCGGCGAAAGAGGAGGTAAAGGACGGCATAGCCGACAAAAGGCACAGTTCTAGAAAAAGCGTCGCCGGGGGTGGAAGAAAAAAAAGCACAACTGGAGGTGCTAGGAAGAGCGTAGCTGGGGGTGGTAGGAAGAAGAGCACAACAGGAGGTGCCAGAAAGAGCGTAGCAGGTGCTGGTCGTAAGAAGAGCACAACCGGTGGCGGGAGGAAAAGTGTTGCTGGAGGTGGAAGAAAGAGCGTTTCTGGAGGCGGAAGAAAGAGCGTTTCTGGAGGCGGAAGAAAAAGCGTAGCGGGAGGAGGGAGGAAGAGCATAGCTGGCGGCAAAAAGGGTGGTGAAGCAGTTCAAAAGAAGGATAACCAAACCGATACAGACCCATCCGCCGTGAATCCCGAAGTAATGCGATGATTTCAGAACAATTTTCTTATTGCTCTATATGATATTACGCTATTGACATATGCCATCTCATGCTTTATATGGCATCTGCTTGCGATATATATTTCTTTCGTGTTTTAGGGAGAACCCCCAGTAGAAGAACCGATTCATGAAATAGTGCCCTCTGTACCAGTATTTACGCCGAATGGGAAGAAGATATTTGTTATTATTGAAGTCAGTCTGTTGAAACCATTTGTAGAAAAGAAGACGACAAAAGAGTTAGACGATGAGTAAGTAATAAGACTTACATTAGCTCCAATTAGGTAGTTATCAAAAAGGAGGGAGCATCAGACAAACGAAAAATTCGTATCGCTCCTCTAGGCAACATATTTCCACTGCCACGAGATTTCGAGGATGGATCTTCTTAGTCGGTCATAAATGTTCAAATTTCTTCACATGGTGAGGTGACAAATCAATAGTTAGGTCACTCCGATCTTTTAGGTCTGCCTTTCTTCGGTCAGGAGTTTCGGCATTCATCTGGTGTGCCTGTACCTGCTATTATCCTAGATGACAGGCATGGGTAGTCTGAGGACAGGCAGACTAGACCGATCAAAAACGACGGAATAATCATGTCACATATGATTACACACATTTCTCTAAGGGTGTTGTTCAAAGGAACACTTATATTTTCCTGACATCTACATACAACTAAAATACAAGGCAACTTTTCCAGCTATTTACAGTCCAATCTTCTTTCAGGATAAAAAAAATATTACCGGAAAAAGTCGAAAAAGAACCTCCTGTAGGCCCAAAACGGTTAAAAACGTTTAATAACGGGATATTCGACCTAATGGACATTGTACAAGAAGAGCACAAAGTAAACATATTTTTAGTTAGTCCACCCTGCAGGTTCCGCATTTGCTCTGTTATAGGTCTACGTTAACAACAACATTAAACAAGGAAGGCGCGGAGATTATTTTGACGAGGCGGAATTCTGGAAGCACTTAAATGACAGTGGCACGCTTGCTAAAGTGCAGTCGATGGTGCAGGAGCTAGTCACAGATTTTGCCGTGACCGTTGTCGGTCCAGTCGATGAAAACTTTACAGAAAGACAATTGAAGGTAATAACATTAAATTATTAAGTTATTAAATCACACGGCTGTCCTTTAAGGCTTACGCAATGACTACCTATAAAAAACTCATGGAGAAAGTCAATGCTGTAATCAACGGTCTCGATGCCCACACCGTTTTTAAACCTAACAAAACTTATGTTGAGAATCCTTCCGAAGATAACATCCGGCTTTACGTCGCGGAAGCTTGCGAGGAGCTGAATCAAAGAAGAGCGAATATACTGCAGAAAACAGTAAGTGTGTAGTAGGTATTGTTAGACAGTTACAAACATGTTTCTTCTTAGATTATTGAGGTAAATGGAGAGCCCACGACGTCTTGGTGGCGAGATTACGTAGCGATAGCTTTGTATTTCGATGACAGAAGCGAAGCGCAAGTCGGTTTGAAGCAGTTGTTAAACATCGACCGAAAGGACAAACACGGCTTGCTCCTGTACGCAGCACAAATGGCCATGTCGGGCAATACAGAAGAGGCCGAACTGTACTTCAGCTCGCTAGTCGAGAACCACCCTCGCTTTTTTCTCGGTTGGGTCGGATTTCACTTATTCCATCTTCTCCTCGAAAACGAGGAAGGAGCTAGCATCAATTTCATCAAAGGGTTCGAAGCGATGGTCGATATGGAAAGCAACCCCGACGATAGGTGTGAGTATTTTCTAAGCTGGACCCCCCAGTACAAGAGTGCCGACAGGTTGTACATAAACGCCGCCATCGGTTTTCTGAAGTACAACCTGCCGGAGTTTGCCTCCATATGCTTAATGGAAGAGCTGGAAAAGTCTGAAAATAGCGCATTCCAGTGCCATTACTACTTAGGCGTCACGCACTACTTTTTAGGAAACTATGAGGAAAGCATAGAACACCTGGATAAAGCGTCTAAATTAAAGTGGGAGGTAATTAATTTATACTACTGAAACGACGCTTGTGAAAATTGTTCTGTCTATAGGAGGAAGCTGTCTGGAGCCTCCTTGGGCATAGCTACTATCGTCTAGGTGACGAAAAAAACGCCATGAACGCGTACAATTTCGCAGTAAACATCGCTAAAGATTATTCAAAATTGGGTCTAAGCTACAACAGGTAAGCGTGTGAGAGACTGGCTGGTCTTCATAAAATATTCTTTGATTACACAAAAGTTCTTTTTTTATCTGCGTTCAAGTGATAAACAACAAAAACTATTTACATGTAAAAATAACAAACTAATTAAACAAAATAAATTGAAATAATCTTCAAGAAGGTATGTTCGTCTGTTATTGTTACCTTGCAGCTAATTTTATAACGTTCAATTCCTTAGGTCACTTTTACCTTGTGAATGTAATAAATATAATTGATTTGCAAAAATTTTAGAATGGGTTATTTTCATCTGAAAAATGAGGCATTCCAAGAGGCGAAGGATGCTTTTAAGAGAGCCGCCGTCATCCAGAGAACGCCAGGAAACTGGTTGGGCCTGGGAATCTCCTTGCTTTCGGTACGAGCACACATTTTTCTTAAGCCTTGTTATCAAGCAAAACAACACTTCTAGTTGGGGGAGTTTGAAAATGCGGAAATAGCTTTCGCCGAAGCAAACAAGATGGACCCGCAGTACCCCGAGACATGGGCCTACCTGGCGTTGGTCAACCTGCACAAGATCAATTACGAACGCTACTCCCAATGCATATTCCAGGCTAAAAGGGTGAAGATCTCACACCTTGGGCACGTCGAAGGTTATTAATCCTGTGTCTCCCTTTTACAGCATGGACTGAAAGATCCTGTCATGATCCAGAAGCTCGAGGATATGCGCAGGACCACGCTCTGCTTGAACGACAACCTGCTAGAAGGGCCTGAAAACATTTTCGAATCCACGTACGCCGTCAAGACAGAAATTCCAGCCACCCCTGGTAATACAAGTACATACAATCTAATGATATTCACTCCGAGAAAAGTCGATTCTTGTTTGGTTGAACCAGATTGATTTTGTTGTGAAAAATAAATAATATCGATTAAACAAAATTTTATTGAATTCGTTCTTACAGGGACAATAAATTATTTTTAAATATTAAGTTATAAAATATACTAATATTAGTTTACATCTAATATTGTTTAAATATATTAATGAATTTTCCTTTCTTTAGTTTGCTCCGATATTCTGGAATCTAAAAAAGATAATTTGCATTTTAATATTTATCAAACTACCTTAGAAATAGAAATTTCACCGTGTTTTTAAATATGTACACGATGAGTTGGTGTCTGGTCGCGTAATTCCCATAAGCGCAGGACACGAAGACTAAGAGAATCAACAGCGAGATGTAAAGGGAGCTGATGAACTTCATTATCTCTTATTTTGAATAATGGAAGCGTTCTCGTCTAAAACTTGCGCTGAACTAGCGGAGAAGCACTGGTTACGTAAATTATATCTTTCCCTTATTTGGACAATTTTCGTATTTTTGTTCTCAATTCAGCAGGAACACAGCTATTAATTTTATCTTTAATTAATGCGTTTAGATTGCAGCGAACTAGATTCGAAATACGAAAAACCACGTTCAGCTCTGCTTCCACTATTTATTAGAGTGATGATAAATTTGCGATGGATCTTGTCCCCCGTGATTAAAAGGAGTATTTTAAAGAAAATTAAGATGGTCTGTAGTATATATATATAATGAAATGAAATACGAGGATCATTATCAAAAACTTGCTTACTAATAGAAGACTATTACTCAGATATAACGATAAAACTATTGGCCCATTGATGGTCGGTAATGGGCTTCCTCGAGGAACAGTATTAAGTCCTATTCTTTTCTCTATTTCTTCACAATCAACAATTGCATCAAAATATTAAAACTCTTCAGTTTGCCGACGATATCACCGTATACTGTTCCCATCATAACTGAAGAGATGATTGAAGCTATGACCTCGCTAAGGAAATGGATTTTTAACCATGGCTTTAACCTATCCGAATC
The DNA here is from genome assembly GCA_039619505.1 of Cimex hemipterus. Lineage (NCBI taxonomy): Eukaryota > Metazoa > Arthropoda > Insecta > Hemiptera > Cimicidae > Cimex > Cimex hemipterus. The sequence continues at coordinate 2,068,782 of CM077102.1, forward strand.
TAAGAGCGCTATAACTGTTTTCTCTCACAAACGTACAACCCCTTTAGCAGTTGATATAAAATTCGGTCCTTATAACTTCAAAATTGTGGACAAGTTCAAGCTCCTTGGAGTCATTTTTGACCGTAAGCTACTACAGAGAAATTAAATCAATTATCTGGTTGATGTTGGCCAAAAAGCCATAAACATAATCAGGTGTGTTACTAAAGTTCGCTATCGCTCACACCTAGCATTGCCCTACTTCTCTATAGAACACTGGTACTCTCAAGACTGGATTATGGATCATTATTGTATGGGGATGCTGCAAAACTCATTTGGCTAAATTAGACAAAATCCAGTATAAATCCTTCAGAGTGTGTTTGGGAGCTATGGGATCCACGCCAATTAACACTCTTCAAGTGAATGCTAAGGAGATGCCTCTCACCCATCGTAGGTTCCTGGTCACAGGTAGATTTTTATCCTCTCGTATGCTAATCAAAAATCACCCCACTGTCCTTCACATCCGCCAACTTGCTACTGCCTCCAATACCAGCAATTTTTGGCGGAATAAGAAATCCCCCTGTTATGTACTCTTTTTTTGAAAATTTCCCAATTTATTATCTCTGTTCCTCCAACATCTAACCACCCGAAGTTCCTTACCCATTAATTCCCACTACTGATTCCTATCAAATTTGCTATTCCCGATCCTCTTTCTATTTCCAATTGATCCTCCTTCCCTCCATACATTGAGGAGGCATCTGGTAGTGGCTATTGCGAAGAGGCTTTAGCCATTTATTCAGATGGTTCCAAATCCGACAACGGTGTGGGCGCAGCCTTCCATATCCCAGCTAGTTCCTTCTCAAAACAATTCAAACTTTCCCGCATTGCCTCCATTTTCACCGCTGAAGATCTAGCAATCCTACAATCGCTAAAATATGCCCAATCAATTAATCCCCATAATCTAATTATCTTTTCCGACATCAATGGTAAAAACTAAATGTAAATATTATAATAATGAAATTGTGTACTATTTGTCGCTACCTGTAACGCAACAAACAGATTATGGCCTGTATTGTCTACTTTCCATTCCATCAAATTACAAGAACAAATTTATAACCGTACTGGCAGAGTACAAATACTTTTTGCAGTCAAAGGACAATTTGATTATCCAACCAAAGAAAACACTGTGCCCTGAAATCAAGGGAATTTACCTTTGCTCCGCCTAGGAGGAGGTTCATCAAGGAACACCTCGCGGCGAAAACACATTGCTTCACGAAAACATGGAACATTGCCAGAGTGCTGACATCCAAATAGCCAACAACTTACTGCAACGAATTCCAGAAATTCACTAATACCTACCAATTTTTGCGAAACTTGACACGGTTAAAACAGAAACTTCAAGTAGCCTAGAAACGCATAAATTGAAATGGTTGTTCCTAATAGATGTAGAAGACAAGGAGGTTAGCCTACAGACCCGCACTTCTTGGCGACCTCACTAGTTGAGTGGCTTATCGTTCCCAATAGAAAAATTGAAGAACCTGAACATCACCGTTCATCTACAAAAATTAAAAATTAGATATGGACATACAACGTTCACCCACAACATTCAAGAAACTCCAGCTGTAAATGTTAATCCCAGCCTTTGGACTATCCTTCTGTATATAATTCTACTCATCATATTGACTGTAATCACCATTATTTTATATAGATAAGAAACGTATGTTAGCCTTAAGTAACCACAGGTGTGGTTCATTGCAAATGTAAAATAATGCCGTAGCATAGAATAAGTTGGTTCAAATTTTATAATTGTCATTTTTTCTTTTTTTTCGCGAGCTTCCAGGGAGGCTGTCTCTAAGGGGGGGAAGTTATATACGAGTATAAACATTGTGTTAAATCAATAATGTGATGACAATGCTAAGATGCAGGTGTTGCTGCTATAACTGTCATCAGCACTCTCTAACTCTGTAGAAATCCTATAACGAATTCCCGGAAATTCCATTATGATATGGTTGAAATTTTAAATTTAATTTAATCCAATTTTAAATTTATGTGTGCTCCATAATCCATGGTTAATCCGGATATGTACGTTTACCGAGAAGAAATGTCGAGAAGCCCCCTGAGACTAGGGTCTACCTTGGGCACCATGGGGAACCTACCTAGTTCTTGCGGATTCAACTGTGCCAGGAAGGCAATTTTGGGCATATTTATACTATCTGTTGTAACTTCTTAATTCTTACCCTTCTTCAAGGCCAATTGAATCTAGCCATTTTTGAAGATCCAGGATTACCAGTTTATCCGTGCATTCTACGGCGTTCTTTCCCATCGAGTAAAGGCAGATGTTGTCGGCATAGGGCGATCCGGATATGCGCGGGAATGATGGTTATGGTTATGGTCCCTATGGGAGAACCTTGAACGATTGAAATGGGCCTTTAACCTGACGATTCACGCGTATACAAATTCTTCTGTCCGTCATTACATTTTGCACTTTGAGCCTTCTACCCAAAGTTACGTTATCGTAGGCGCCGCTTATTTCTAAAAAGAGGCCTAGTACACATTCGTTCATAGAGGAACTGATATACACATCGTTAATAAAATATTACTGAGCATCAGTAACCGATTTATTCCTCCTAAACCCAAACTGAATTTCCTCTATAGTTGAAATAAATAAATATTTTATGTATTTTGTATCTGTCTACAAATGAAACATGTAATTTCATGTAGTGCTGTAAGCAGAGCATGATGAAATAAATAAATTTTTAAAGAAAATTCTCTCCATCTCACCTCTTTTCCGCAGCCATGGAAGGGCCGGAAAAATTTTTCACTTAGAATGTGCTGTCAAAACAGAAATCCCCAGCCACCCCTGCTAATTCAAGCGATTATTATCTATGATATTCACTCCGAGAAAAATCGAATCTTGTTGGGCAGAATTAGATTGAGTTTATTATAAAAGAAAATAAATAATATCGACTAAACAAATATTTATATTAATTTGTTCTTACATGGGCAACAAATCATTTTTAAATAATGCGTACTAAAATATCCTATTATTAATAATATTACACCTTTACATCCAATCTTCCTTACGAATACGAATGAATTTTGCTTTCTTTAGTTGGCCCCGATATTCTGGAATCTATAAAAACAGATAATTTGCATTATAATATTGATCTAACAACCTTAGAAATAGAAATTTCACCGTCGGGTTTTCAAAAAAGTACAGGATAAGCTGGTGTAATAATCCTGTCTCTTTCTCCCCATAAGCGCAGCAAACGAAGACTAAGAGAAACAATAGCGAGATGTAAAGGGAGTTGATGAACTTCATTATCACTTCTAAGAACAATGAAAGCGTTCTAAAACTGGTGCTGTACTAGCGGAGAAGCACGAGATACTAAAATTATATCTTTCCCTTATTTGGACTACTTTCGTATTTCTGTTCTCAATTTGGCAGGAACACAGCTATTAATTTTATCTTTAATTAATGCGTTTAGATTGCAGCAAACTAGGTTCCATAAGCTGTGCAATTTTCGGCAAACGATTGTGTCACGTTAACAAACCATGCCAAGGAAATTAATTGGTTGCATAACTTTGTAGATATATTGGATTGAATGATTAAAAAGAAGGAGAGATATCGGAAAATAATTAGAACACATTAAAAGACGTGTCTGACGTGACACAATTTCGTTTCTTTTCCGGGAAAATGGTGAAACTCGTAAGATTTCCCATTGAGTTTAGCCCTCCCCTGTTTTTGTGCAAAAATGAAAGAATCGAGGTTATAACCCGGGCGTGGTTGGCCGCGGAAGCAGAAAAATGTTTGTTGTCTGTTGTCTGTCTCCGAAAACCGAGATGTTCTAACCGAATAGAATGCAGAAAGAACTGATTGAAAACGACCAAACTACAAATAATGAAAAACTAGGATAGAAGAGTACTCAAGGCCTTCTGCACCTCGACATGAGTAGATCTATTATGCTCTGCTGTATTTTTATAACCCACTGGCCAACTTCATGTTGTCAATCTATCACCTCAGACTTGCAGCGTCTGTTCCTCTCCTAGTTGCAAGAACCTGCGACGACATACCGACATAGCCCTAGTACAACTCTAATAAAATACAAAAACATGTTATGAACACAGTAATTTTCATGAGATTTATCGTTGAGGTCTGCTGGTTAGTAATTGATGGTTTCCGGTAATTCTGGTCTTTTTGTCCTCTGTTCTTTGATCTGTCAAACGCGTTTCGTCTTCTCGCAATCATCAGTGTTACTTTTGTTTCTGCTTCTTTTTTCTCTGAGGTTTTACTAGCCAGGCTGCCATAATCGTAACGATTCTATCCAAGAACCTTCTTTTCTTACCAATTTTTTCTACGATAATCAAACGCATTGTGTTAAGCTCAACATATCATTCGAAATTTTAAGAACCACCGTAATCGACAGGAGGAGGCTAATGTACAAAATATATTAGATTATTACTAAAAGCTCAAATTCCAGTTGAGGAAAATACTTTTTGAGAAATCCCATGATACACGGGAAGGGAGTGAGGCATGGCTGAATTCTTTCGTCCTTGCTTTTTAATCTATACTCGGGAGCTGTATTTAAAGATGGCCTCAACGATTTCTATACAAAAGGCATCATTACTACATACCCGAATAACATACTATATGTGGTTGACACAGTGCTGGCTGACAAAATAAATGATCCCCAATGTATGAGGAATTCCATCGTTCAGTACTATGGCCGAACGTTGAATTTTTCACAACAAAGGTTGTCAAAATAAAACATCTATAGGTGAAAAGACGTCATAAATGTACCTTGGTGCCCTAGTTAATGAGCAGTACAACCCTAAAAATAAGATATGGACCCGATTAGAGATGGCTAGATCTATAAGAAATAATTCGCTGAAATCAATTAACAGAAGACAGCACCGACGACAAACATTCTGCCTCAAAATTAGCGGAACACACTATTTTTCAGATCCACTACCAAAATTTAGTCCTGAGTGGGAAATATTAAGACGGTATGACTATTCATTCCTGGCCAGTTGAATCTCTGCTGAATCATCAAAAGACCTGTAAACAGAAGGTAATGTACTTTAGTCGTTCCACGCAGTTCCTTCTTTTAGAAGTTTCTCCTTGTCAGAGATGTACTTGTGCCGCTTCTAGACCGCCTGATTCCATTTTCAACTTGTTGTTTCATTTTCAATAACGGCATTCGTGATGGGTTGTCTTTGTTTTTAGAGGGTCATTACTTCGGTTTCTTGAAGTTGGGCCATTTCAATGCTCCAACTAAAAATTCGAAGGGGAAAAGTTAAAAAGTCAGCACCTGCACACCTTGACCGGTATTGGTCTTTTTTGCATCTCTATTATCAGGTAGAGCTCCTCATAAAGCTCGTAGCTAGGCTATTGTTAACGACTCGAGTCTGTATCCTTCAATGCCGGCTTTTTTCTCTCCAAGGAGTAAGATAAATAAGCCTTCGTGTGTGTCCCACTGTTTCCTATGAATTTATAAGGTTTGTTTTGCAGCTCCGAATGTAGTCATATGCCTCCGGATCCGCAGTGTCCAGTCAACAAACCGACAATTATTCTAGTCCTAACACGTTCTAGATTTAGTAGTACTGCTGACAATTTCTGTGATGGTCCTTATTGGATGGCACTCTCCTTGAATAAATACAACGCCGCAGAACTGAGTAATTTATCTTATTCCAATTCGAAGGTACGTTAATCTCGTTTTTAATTCGGTTAGGATGCTACCATATCGACATACTATGTGCTTACATGGGTAAAAAGCAGAAAAATAAAGTAAGTGGTCACTTCCTTCAAACTAACAATATGTACTTATTTAAAATAGTTTTTCTTTACTTCGTCATGGTAATTCTGTTTGCTGTGGTGTCTGTGGTGAAAATTGTATAAAAAGCATTTTGTGCCTCTTAGAAGCCGCTGAACGTTGAAGAAAAATAAAAATTGCTCAAGAAAGAAGGAATTACTTGAACGAACTGTACCCTCTTTTCAACACAAGTCAAATGCCGAAACGAACTGACATGGTTAGATACAGCAAACTTAAAATTTAGTTGAGCATGATGAGGCTTTTTCAGGGTCTGTGCTAACAGAGGAACAAAATGGAGAAACTGGGGGGAAACTTTTCGATGGATACAAACTCTCAGTTTCGTTAAACGTTGTTTTATCTTTCTCATTTGGCTTCAAGCCAACTCGCAGTTAACCTGAGCTAGCCTAATACCCAAACAACGGAGAAACTAGACAAAACCTGTGGCTACAAACTCTCAGTTTCGTTAAACGTTCAATTTTATTCTTTGTATATGGGTTCGGGCAAACTGGCAAGATAACCTGGGAGTGTGGAAGAAACTGGCTGTGACTATGAATGGATAAAAGACAAATTACATATACAAACGTTCACATAAGTCGAAGATCTGAAATGCTTCTAACACCAGGTAGGACAACAGACTTGTAGTAATCCAACTTTCTACTGTATTGACAGTTGATAAATATCGTTATAACTTTCAATGATGAATTGTAAAGCATGATTTAAAGTTTGTTGAATGATAGACATTTTTAATACGAACTGCTAAGCCAATTAATGTCAATCGGTTTCGTACGAAACGATTTATTTCATCATCTAAGCGTATGATACTTAGTCACCAATTTACCGTGTCACCAGTGATATCGCTCCTTGTCAATGAGTAATGACAATCTTCTTAATTTTATCACGAAGATAAACACGGTATATACAGATCTCGTGGAGTTCTTCTGGCGTCTATTGGCAGAGAAATTGTAACGATGAGGATCTCAGGTTGGCTCCTGCTCTACGTATTTTTGATCTATGCCTCCGCAACTTACAAGCTGCTACTTCCATTTTTCGACTCCCGGAGGGTACGTCAATAAAGCCAATGAGAAACTTTAAAATAATTAATTTTGAAATGTTCTGTGTTTAGTCCCCGAAAGGACGATTGCTGCTCAAACAAGGCCGCTTCGCCAGCCGAGACATTTCACATGCTGTTTTCTTCCGTTAACCAGTTGAGTAACATAAGAAATTCATATTATGAATCAATCATATAATTTACAGACATTGGATTTTATAATTTAATAGTAAACTATTTATAATTTACTCATTTTTCATTACGACTCATCCTTCATAACTTCTTGATTTATTATAATTTACTTATCCCTCACCTTAAATTTTAACTTATTTTTTAAACACAACTTCTCAGCTTCAACTGTATCATTTGGCAATTTATGGTAAACATAATAAATTTTGAACATTAAACAAAATATAGTTTTGGTTAAAAATAGTTGGATCTATCAAAAACTTCGTTGTATACATATATTCGTCTATAGATACTTATCGTAATTTGTGACATTATTTACTCCGCTTTAGAGAACTGAAAGTACTGCTCATGTGCATTATTAGACAGCCCCAAGCTTTCGACATAGTCTGGCTGGATCTTTTCAACATAAACAGTTCCTAACTACTCTTTATTACCAAATACTAAAATCTTATCCAAACGACCGCTGCTTCAGAGTGAAATGAAGTACGTTTTCGGAAGTCAGACCGATCCAGGTCGGTGTCCCACTAGGGAGCATTCTAAGCCCCATCCTATAAAAATTTAAACTTCTGACCATTATATCCCACCACCATACTTACAACCTACGCGGACGATAATGTAATTTTATCTCTTAAAATCAATCCTACCCAAGAAACCTCGAGCATCTTGAGCTCATTGAAAAATGATGCAAAAGGTGAAAAATGAAAATGAAATCCAATTTACACTCTCCCTAAACAACGTTAACAATAAAAACCCATTTGCTCAAGTAAAACACTTAGGGCTACAATTAGACAGTAAACTGACGTGAAATACTCACGCAAGATTCAAGCCATAACGAACATTACTTCGACCTATTTGTACCTACAGAGGGAAATTGTGGAGTATCACCAAACCATCTCACATCCAACGAATCCATGCTTTCAAATCAATTTCAAGCCCTCAGAAGAATTCTTCATTCTCCTTATGTCTCCAATCTCACTATCCCCAATGACTCTTTCTCAAGTTTCACTCTAATCTTTCAGCCCATCATTACCCTACTGCTCAAGCGCCCTCCACTTCATCCCATCCCAAGAGCACTTCACGACTCAAAGACGATGGCCTCGAGACCACCTCGCCTGAACCCGATACCAATCTAAGTACCAACTTTGGTTTGTACCAGTGTTTCGCCCGAGATTTTATACCGTTGAACACAACTTGTAATGAATATAATTCATGTGCATGATAATAAATATAATTTTAAAAATTTAATTTACTAGTACTAATAGTTAGTCAATGATCTTGGGATGTATATACTTTAGAGGGTATATGGATTACAACTCCTTAGTTAGGAAGGTACAATGAAAGGCCGATCATGTTTTACAAATAAGCGTTTCGTTTAAATATATGTGTTTGTTAATGTTTATATAAATGATTCTAATGAAATTGAAAAAAAAAAATACTAAAAGAATATATTGAAAGAAGAAAAACGCTGGTCGAGATCCAACAAATAAACGTCGGATAAGTTGAAAAACACTGTCGGTAAGTGGCTCGATTGATTTTTTTCTAGTTTTGTGAGCATTTCTCTCTAGTAAGTGCGAAGTGAAAGCTTGGGTAAGACGCAGACGAAGCTTGGCTGTTATTGGTTATGAGACTCGTTTCTGTCAAAAAATTTTAATGGCTGTATATCTTGTGTGATTTCTTCTGGTCTGCGAGGTAATGTGAGTGTGACCTGCTGTTTGGCCTTGTTTTAGCCTGTCAGACGGGTTATGCTTCTCGCCGATCATCTTTGATGGATTTGTATGCCTCTTCCTATCTTTCTCCTTCATATGACATACTGAATTTCATCAACTTTATTTTTGGGAGACTATCATGGGGTCTGCGAGATGAAGAATCTGTTCGCTCTACTGGAGTATATTGAAACCGTCTTCAGTGAAGAACCGACCCAATATAGTGATCGCATCATAACATCGGTCAGCTTAGCATGTGTTCACCGACCCGCAGATCAAGAACCATCACCCATTGTAGTTTTTGTCCGATCGTTTTGTCCTATTCTCGTTGTCGTAGTCCGTCATACAAGACCCAGGATATTGTCATCTTCATTGCGGTTGCTTATTCGGCAATCGTGAGATGCGGTGCCAGTATTGTCAACACGACACACAAGAATGGCACAAATAGTCAGAAAACAAACACTGAGCCCTGAAGAAGAGCTCAATAAAGATCGAGCATTGGCACGATAAAGAAAATGTTGTTCTGAAACCTACGTCACGATTTCCGAATAATCATCGATTAACCTTCACTAATCATCACACATTGCTGTTGCTGTTGAATTATAGCATAGATTTCAAACGAAAATCCGAAACACGAGGCAACCCAACATATTTAAAAACAACAATAACACTCAAAGCATAGGCACAATTGTCAAACCGATAAATTTAGACGCGTAAAATTTAAAAAAATTAAAAACGTTAAAAAAACTTTTACTAACTGTACAACTTCAAGTTTCTATTGAAATGTTTGGGTTAATCAAAAATGATTCAAGCCCAATTCAACTTTTGTTCGTCGTAATCCATAATTAGTCAGTTAAAAATTATCTTTTCTTTGATCGCGCCCTAAAGGATGTTTTTGGTGTACAGGAGGTCCATTTAATGGGATTTTCATTTTGATTAGTGGAGTGTATGTACAATGTGTGAATGTATTTATTTGTGCGATGATAATACAGAAGTTAGTTATTTTTAAGCTAGATTTTATTTTGCAATGGGAGTTGAAATGACCTAGCTGTCGAAAGTTGTTGGTTGTGAAGAGACAATCACCTGGGCAACACGCTAAAGGGGATAGATAGTACGACCCAGCTGCGGAGTAGGTGAGCCATGGTGACCACCATAGGTGACATGGTCAGCACGTCGAGGAGTGGCAACTCTTTGAAAATCCATTTCCATTGCTGTTCGTCCATAGCGCAATCATAGAGAATAATAAAAAATGAGGCAACACAAAAGTATAAAAGGTAATAAAACTGTACAAATATATGTTGCATGCAGTGCACAAAAAGCTATGTTTTTTGATCGTAATAACATGGACCTTATCGTTACTATCAGGAGAAAAATAAATCAAGATTTTTAATGATAATTTTTTTGAAGTCTACTAGGTGATAGTCGTAGTTTGGTAGATTGCTATCGTTCTCGTCCTCCTGTCTCTCGCTGTTTTAGTTTCAGCATTTCGCATCTTCAGTACTATCAAGGACATAAGCAGGTAGAGGCTGGTGAAGAACTTTAAATGGTTGTTCTTTTGGGTTTTTAGAATTCAAGAAATCATGAGAACCCCTTACAGAATCGCCGAAGAGCATCGTTAAACTAGGAAAAGTCCGACCTGATACCAGGAGAAAGTAGGCTAGTTTTGTTTTTATATTTTATTTATTTTTATCACGAAAATACTGTACAACCATTTGATTTTTTTAAACTGAAAAATTAAAAACTAATGTAGTTTGGTTGTTTAAATCAATCTTCTTCGTTAAAAAGCGCTTTCATTTTTCAAAAACGTATAAAAGGTATTCAAATTAATAAGTGAGTAAATTGAGTGAAGATGATGATGACGTGCCTAAATACGTCTGACCTAAGAAGCTAAAATAGGTGGGCCGAGATGATTGGAAACGATCAAACAACTAAAATTAATGTTACTCATTCTTCTGCAAAATATTCCTCCATAAATAATAATTTATAACACATAAAAAAACTTAGATTAAGTTTTAAAAACTAGAAGAATACTGCTTGGAGCAGATCCGTGCTGACGAATTTCGCTTTCTTCATATCCTCCCTGGCCTTTGGATACTAAAAATAATAATAAAGAAGCTAGTATTTCCAACTTTTTAAACCAAACAGTAAAGTGTGTTACCTTGGGCATGTCGAAGAAGTGCATCAACCCCTTGTATGTCGTCCCATTGCCCACTACGAGATCCATTACCAGTAAAAGGACGAAAATAGAAATGTACAGAGCCTGGATCCTTTTCATGCTGACTGTTCGGTTTTAAATGTATTTTGATTTTGAAAAAACTTTAATGCCCCTAATAACAAAACAGGAAGTAACCTGATCTAAACTGATACAAAATTCTAGGAAGATCCAATTATTCTTCCTTAAAATACTAGAAATTTATTTGAAAGAAAGCCTGCACTCTAGGAAATAAAATAATATTAGTTGGATTAACTTTAATCAGATTAATTTACAATTTTTCTCTGAACTAGGAAAATATCTGGATCATGAGCTTCCTAGTAAATAGGGTCTCTTTCTCTCTTTTAATCCCAAAAATGTCATCGCCAATTGGATATATGAAGGTGCAATAATTTTAATTTTCGAATATAATATTGCTTGATGGCACGCACTGAACATTGGATACGACGAAACTACAGGTTCAACGTTCACCACCTGGTGGTATACCTCGAGAGTCTTAATTTGTATTTGCATATTTCCCACTGAAGATGTCTCTCTCTCTCTCTCTCTCTCTCTCTCTCTCTCTCTCTCTCTCTCT
>CM077102.1:2080699-2107081 GCA_039619505.1 Cimex hemipterus
CTCTCTCTCTCTCTCTCTCTCTCTCTCTCTCTCTCTCTCATCTGTTTAAAATCTGTTTAAATCTGCTTAAAAAAATTAATTAATTTAAAAACAAATTTAAAAAACCGCTATTTTTCTTATTATTTTAATAGTTGAGTAAGGCAGCAGACAATATTTTCACGTTTCATCTTATGAAAAGTAACATTATATACTTAATTATTAAATAGCTAACAGAACCTGCTGAATTTTTAATAAACCCTGAGTAATTTAAACTTTCTTTGCTAAAGTTGTTATCTAATGATGGTTTTCTCAATAGAACAAATTATACTGTATTTAACATAAGATGAAAACATTGTGATTTGACGAGATTTTAACATATGGCGTTAACAATCAACATAAAACAAGCATTTCGTTGAAAATCGACATTTATATTATAGTTATTTAATCGTTGCCGGATAGTTGTTTGTTGAGGAAAAAACGGCGCAGCAGGGGGAAACAATGGAAACTTCGAGGCTCAGCATGGGAGGCAGCAAGACCTCAAAAAAGAAGAGTATGCGGAAGTCAAGTATAAACAGCATCAATAATAATAATTTTAGCACACCAAACGAACCGTCGAGCTCTTCTCACAGCCTCGATTTTGACATCTTGACGATCAAAAACGTGGTAAGCTTCTTCCCATATCGTGTCGCAACGTGTTAACTACGATTTGTTTTAAATAAATCCTAATTTTATGAAATTTGATTTTTCAATTTGAACAGTTGTTTCTTCGAAAGTTTGCGAAATTGGACAAATCCAAATTGATTTTTAGTAAATTAACACAAATTTTATGAGATTAGAGTTTGTTATTCCTACATCGATTCTAAGCGATAGCTATTTAATAATAATACAAGTTTCTCTTTTTGGCCGTAATAATAAAAATATAATAATTATTATGGTTTGGTCTGTACATTTAGTTTAACCCCATGTGTTTGGGCTTCTCTCCCTCGTCAGGGTATAAGCAGGGAGAGGCAGGTGCACAAACACCACTGAAGATCGTCGACCAAACAGAAAATAATCAGTTACGACCTAACCTCTGATATTTTAAATACACAGCGCTGAATTTTGTTTAATTTAGTTAGTCTGTCAGGGGTATCAGCTTCTCGCCATTTGTACGCCTGCCTCTCCATGTTTATACCTTAACGCTAAACACTGCAGATAAACAGAATCGACCAGACTACAGGTTCATGACCCGTTCCCCTCGCAAGAAGAACTCTAATAATTTAGAAACTGTTGAGAAAAGTGGAATTCACAATTAATTAAAGTTAGAAATTGTCCAAATCAAATCCAGATGTTTTCAAGTTTATATTTTCAAGTAATTAATCTTTTATGTGATACACTAAAATTGAAAAAATGGCAAAAAGAGAGAAAACAAAAGGTTGAGATGGGGAGTTGGTGTCAGTAGATCGAATTTACGAAAGCTCAATCAGCTAGTGCAGCAGCGTAATCACCTGGTCATGGGTTTGAATCCCACTCGTTTTTCATTCCAACCAAAACCTTAAATACAAAGAATTATTAATTGACAAATATATGGTTTATTTATTTTGTTTTGGAAGCAAATTATAAATTTTGTTTTAATGTATGTTGCACATCTTAACATTGGATTCACGTGCAAACATCTTCATTTGTTAAACTAAAAACCAAATCCAACTTTAGAAAGTTTTGTGTTATGGGTTATAAGCTAATAATCAGATTATTTGTTATGACAGAAAAGGCTCATCTATTTGTCCATGCCTTTAAACTTTCAATAAACAGCAACAATTTATTTCCTAATTCTCATTATCTTATTTCTTTTTATCAACCTGTACTCATCACTTTCCTGTCACACATGGTTGTTAGAAAATTTGAAATGCTTGTTTTTTGAAATGTTTGTTTTTTCTAGGTATCTAAGCGGTACCCTATCGAGGTAAACCTGACTATTTTTTTCAAGCAGCGCCTGCTGACAACGACTCCTAATTTCATAATTCGCAGCCCTGGGACATACAGAATAGATTTTAACTTCAAGTTCAAGATACGTAAGATTAATGCAGAAATGATGGACCAGTTGATAAGTGAGCCACTGCTGATAGTCCTGACTAAGTTACGACATGGTCAACTAAACAAGGTGAACTATTTCTCGGCCAAGTCATTCAGCCGTTCAATGCGCTTTAGAAACAAACTAGAACTTATGACGGCTACGCCAAGAAGTCCATCACTGACTGAAGAAGAGTTGAAAGAATTGGAGAAGAGACAGATAAAGAGGTTCAAAGGAGAGGAGAGTACAGTCCTTCCTTGCACGCTCGGGGAGTGTACCTTAGACCTTCTTCCCCTTGTTAAAGGTAACAGAAAAATTTAAATTACTCTTTACTCTTGGAATGCTCTGGAATATTTTTTCAGGGCAATCAGTCATCGAAGAGGAGCTTCTTTTGGAAAGGCCAATTAGGTACCGCACCCTCCCACTTAGGATGAGACCCATCAATTCAAGAATGGTTCTCAGCGTCAGAGTCTCTGATGAGAACAACTTCACAAAAGACTTCCCACCACTTCACAATGTCCTCATGTATACTGTAGAAGCTCTCTACAACTATGATGTTGAAAAGCTATCAGTTAATGAATTATCTACCATAACTGCCACTATGCCATTACCCCATAATGTTCCAACAAATTCTGTAAGCACTAACTCACTCCCTACATAACAATTTATGATTGCTGAACTGTTTCAGGAAGAGAGGGCTTTCACACTCTACCATTTTGAACCAGGCATTATTTCATCTTCGGTTAACATTGACTATAAAAAGAAATGGTACGGATTGGCAAACATATTGAGAGGAAAGGGCTCTTACTCAAATCAGAGGTGAAACTCTCAGACTTATTCCATTCTCATTATTGTTTTTTGTTAAATCACATTGTTTTATAAAGTACTAGGAATTCATATACTACTCTACTATAGGAAATCAATTTATTGAAAAATGTGTCAAATAGCTTCTTGATACTTACTACTAGAGAAACTTACTTAATTATAATGAATTCACTGATTACTGATGTACATAGACTCAAATCTGCACATGCAACACATACATGTGTGAATACAATCACTTCTTGAAGTTCACTGGCAATTCCAGCCTTTCTTTTTTACATTTACAATAAATTACCAGCAGGACTCAAGAATCACCCACCCAGTTTGACTGTTTGTGGTCAGACTCAGTCTTATCCATCCATCCTGAGATTGGGCTCCTAGAGTAGATGACACATATTTCATTTCAGCCCCTAATGCACTACATTTCTAAATCCAAGCCCATTGTTTGTGGCCCAACACATAAATATATTATTTGTTATTTATGCTCTATGTACTCAGTTAAGGTGGTGGAGTATTGACATTCCTCCATCACCTTTATATCTAATATATAACAAACCAACTTGATGGTTGATGCAATATTCAATATTCCACCATTGGCCCTTTCACACTACACATTCTCACCAGTAAATACACTCTCAACACATGCTAGGTAAACAAAACTAACAATACTATATACAATAAAGCAACCCTGTTTTCTCCAACAGTCTGAATGAAGACCCATTCCCCCGGCCAACATTCCTCTCTACCTGAAGCCTAGGAATGGCACCCTTCAATTAAGTTAGTAAAGAGCATCCCATCTCTATATGTAGGGCACGCGCATACTCAGCTTTACAGTCCCAAAAGTAAGTGTCTCGGTGTAAATTTTGCCTGGCCTATTCTTAACCACTGAGGCTAACCCTTCTTTCAGGCTGCCACCTACAGGCAGTGCTCTTGTTATGCAAGTGATAAAATGAATTTTGATTAACTGAACTGCTCTAACCACTTCAGCTATCATAACTACATAAAAATAACTACATTAAAATTAATTAATTAATCTTTCTGTACAAGGTATTGGTTCAAATGAAAAGTCAGTGTCACAAGCAGGATTCAAACCCATGACCTTTATTTAAACCAATAACTTACACAAAATGGTTAATTAATTGAAGCAAGTTATTTCATCAATCAGACCATGAAATATAATGAAATTGAAATGAATGTTATAATTTCAGTTAAAATTACCTCATTTAGCAATCTTTTTTTTAAATTATTACATAACTATTTATTTTATTTAAAAATATAGGCAAAACTATTTATTCTACTCATAATAGCATTACTTAATAAAAAATATCTCCATAAAAAGAATAGTTCATATTTAATTGCAATTTTATAGTAGTTATAAACTTAATAACTAAAAATAACTAATTAAAAAAATTATTTAATTGTAAGGATTCCTACGGGCTATGATGACATAATGAACAATATGGGAATCGATTTGCAGAAAAATATCGAGAAGCATCAACCGCGTATAAATTGGAATATTATGCGGCGTATCTACATGACACCGGAGACAGAGGATGTCTTCATCCACAATCTGATACAGTCTGTCTATTAAGTAAATTGTGCTTCTGATGTTTAATGCCTGTACTCTTTTTAGGTACAGGTGCCTGCCGGTAGAGATACTGTTCAACATGAGTGGGACAGTAGACCTAAAGGGGATAACGGGCAAAACCATAGGATCCCAGAGCTCGCTGTTTAGCTACAGGAAGATGTCCCGCGTCTCCATAAGCTCTCAAAGGCGAAACACCAAGCTCCGTAAACTCTTTGATTCGACTGACAATGTGGATGTTGGACATTTTGTCGCCTTCTTGGACATATCTAAACTTTTGATTCCTGGGGGTAACAACATATTCCATCTCCTTCTATACATGTCTTTAACTGTGATGTTTTATAGTTACATCAGCTAGAATTGCTGCACCTGTTCAGAGAATCAGTTCAGTTGATTACAAGCAAAAATGGAATGCAAAAGAACCCATTTTAAAAAATCATTTGATGGGAGCTAATGTAAGAGAATTTTTTAAAAATTAAATTCTTTCTCTGCAATTGTTCATTAACACAAAACACTATTTATAATAAAAGTGGTGGTATTAAACTGTATATCCAATGTGGTAAAATCATTACATTTCAGATTATCAATGCATCTGAAGAAACTGATGATTTCTCCATCCCTGGAACCACCTGTTTTATCATAGTAGAAATTAGCTTGATGAAACCCCTGATTCCAGAAAAAGAAAGCTTGGGTTGGGAAATGTCGTATGTGTATATTCTTGTCATTAATTTACATTGTAAGTTTTATACATATATATATTTTTTACCAGAATGCCCCAACTTGCTACTGAGACAATTAATGATAATACTTTAAATAGTAATGTAGTACCTATGGACCATTTTGCAAAAGCCACCAAGTTCATAATTTTCCTAATTAAAAGAGAAATGGAAGATTTTTACATGTTGAAGCACTGCAAACAATATTCTGAAGTGTCATTTTATAAAGAAATGGATTTCTGGGGCCACCTCGGCCACTCGGGTGCCATGAAAATTATTCATGAAACTCTAAGAATGAGTGTAAGCAATTACATTCACAATGTTTTAGGAACACCACAAGATAATCTGACACCACTCGAAAGAAAAGTATAACATTACAGTTTGAAATAAGGGAACATTACTTTTCAAATGCAAAATTCTTACAGGAATATATGGCCAATTTATATTTTAAAATTGTAGACAAAATTCATCAAGTAATAAACACCTTACTTCAATCAGACAAAGGCCGCATTGAAAAAATTGTGCACTACAGTAAGCCCAACATGGATGAGCTCTTGCTCTATGCTGTGGAGGCTGGTGAACAGCTACAATATCCAAAAGCTAGATACTACTTAGCAAAGGTAAAACCAAAAAATTTCAAATGAGAATTTTAATAATAAATTATTTTAAGAGGTTAGAAATGAATGGCTTCAGAAATCCTGACTATTGGTTTGACTATGGTGTCATGGCCCTACGATTTGGCGATGTCTACCTGGCAATTGAGTCTATGAAAGAAGTGCTAGCCATCTACCCAAGACATAGGATGGGGTTTGTAATTGGCTGTCGATGCAGAGTACCTTTAACATAAATTTAGACTTTTAGCATATGCAATCTTGCTAACGGTAATGGGAGAATACGAGGAAGCTGAAAAGTTCTTCTATTCATGTGTCAAGTTCTATCCAACCTTTTGGCAAGCCTGGATCACTTATCATGTGTTTTACAAGCATATCGAGCTCTTTGAAGGTGCAGACATTACTTTTGTATTAGGTAAACAAAATTTAATTGAAAAGGTTTTTCCCATTCTGGTACTGTATTTTATTTTGTTACTATAAAAGGAGTAAGGTATATGAGCGAATTTCCAATGAAAAAAGAATGGCAGCCCAATATTCCTAGAATAACATGGTACATAGATCTCTGCAATTGTTTTAATGTATTCTTAGAGACTGCTAAATTTCTGCTGTCCTACAATCTGTTTGAGGTAAACTGTTTTCACAAATTTATCCAAGCCCGTTTCAACAGAAGCTCAGTTTGCAGAAATGTGCCTTGCCGAGTACTTGGATTCTGTAGACAAAAAGGACGTCTGTTTTTATTATTATCTTGCCGTCTGTCATTTTATTCAGGGCCGCTTTCAAGATAGTCTCGTTCATCTTGCACAACTCATCGAGGAAACTAACATAGAAGTAAAAGTGTTAAAGTTTTATTAAATGTGAAAGGATTGATAAAATGCAACTACTTTTAGAATTACAAAGTATGGTCTCTGATTGGATTCAACTATTATAACCTGGGGAACAGCGATCAGGCAAGAAAAGCATTCATTGAGGCGCAGAAATGTCTTAAAGATTACTCAGCTGTCCCATTCATGCTAATCAGGTAAATAATGAACTTTTCACTATTAAAAACAAAAATTATAGTTTTTAATTTTTTTTCTTCTTCATTTTAGAGTTGGATTTGATTATATAGAGAGGGGTTGTTCAGAAAAGGCAAAAGAATTCTTTTTAGAAGTGTTGAAAACATATCATACTCCTTTGGCTTGGACTGGTTTAGGAATTTCATATTACTTGGTATAAATAACCAACTAAGGTACTAACATGCAAAACGTGATAATTATCTTTATGTTAAGATGGAAGATTTTGAAAAATCAGAAATCGCTCTTCTTGAAGCAAATGCACTTGACCCGAATCAAGCGATCGTCTGGACATACTTAGCATTGATCTTTCTTCAAAGACATTCACTATTTTTATATGTACAATGCCTTCTAGAAGCCAGAAGAGTACTGAGCTTGTGTTTACACCCTGAAAGCATGCAATAACACATTTTTTATTTTTCAGTGTGGGCTAGAAGACAAAAAATTATTCAAACAACTAGAAGCATTGCAAGAAAGAATGTATTCTGTATCAACAGTCAGGCAAGAAACATCTATAACAGAAAAATCCCCAACAAACAGTTTACACTGTCAGTATTTTTTTATTTTATTAAATATTGTGTCATTTGCATTAAATACATAATTAATGTTTTGTTATAGGTCTGCCAAAATGCTGTAATAATTAGAAGGAATTAATATATTTCATGATTTGTTATAGAACAATAAATCATTTAAACCATTGTTTAAATATTATACTTAGATCAGGAAAGTGTGTGCACACGCATGATGTTTTGTGTTAATGTATAAATCTCTTTGTTAAATCATTTTGGTACACTTACCCTTGCCAGTTTGCTTGTCGGAAAGAAGACAAAATGTATCTATCAACAAAAACATCCAGGTTATGCAGATCAAATTGATCAGCAACAATCAAATTATAAATGTAATAGTGGCTTCAAAATGGAGTATTGATATTCCTCCATCACCTTTATATCTAATATATAACAAACCAACTTGATGGTTGATGGAATATTCAATATTCCACCATTGGCCCTCTCACACTACACATTCATCCTAATAAATACTTTCACACCCTCAACAATATGTAAATCCCTACTCACTACATACCAAGGAGCATTTGCCATGTTTCGTAAGATTTAATTTTGGAGTGCTTGTATTATTTTGAGTTTAGTAGTTTGATACAACCCCACAGTTGAATACCGTATGTCCACATAGGCTTTAGGACTTCATTGTATAATAACATCTTATTTTGTATAAGGTGAAGCCATGTTCTTTCAACCAGTATAGTTGTCTATACATTATATCTATGTCTGTCCTTTTTTTCTAAATGTATTCCATCTCAGCTTGGCATCTAAGATCATACCCAGATATTTAGCTTATTGTTGTATAGTATGATAGCTTCATCGATTGTGAGTGATGAAACGTATAAATTTTTGTAAGTTATATATATACAGATTTAAGATGATTAAGTTTGATTTTCAATTTTTTGTCCTTTTGTACATCTTATTACAAGCATTTTGAAGGATTATGGTAATGGTTAATAAATTAGTCATTGCTGTGCCATCTGCAAATGTTGCAATTTTTACTCCATCTATTTTCGGAAAATCACTGATGTATAACAAGTAAAGAAGTGGGCCTATTATGCTACCTTGTGGCACTCCTGCATTTTTAATTTTGAAAATATTGATCTTGTTTGACTCTAAACAGTCAGTCAGCTAGGTAGGAACTTATAACATCTACGTACTTCGGTAGCAACCCCTTTAGCTTATTGAGTCACTGTAGATGGGAAAAAAAGTTTTATGAGTGCATTCAAGCGATAATAGAACTCATAAAAAGTGATAAGGGTCACTTTTTTTTTTTAATCACATGTATGTCTGATATTTGCGATGTATCATGAATCAGTGGCAGCTGTTTTTTTGTTTTTAAAGGTTAATAAAGAATCAATCTACTTGGTCTCCTGTCGTGACATCACTTGTGTTGAATCAGAGAAGGAGTGTTCAAATTCTCCTAGGTGTGTTTGCAGCAGACTGTGTTGCTGAGACCCTGCAGGATAAGGTTTATCACACTTGGCAGTTGGCGTTTAAAAAGTTAAAACATTATTTCCTGTCGGCACGTGATTAACATTGGAACAAAGCTTTTTTTTCTCATTGTCAGTTGCTTTGTTCTTTTGAACTAAAGCCGAAAATCGCAGCAATGGCTGTTTACAGACAGGTGGACCTCGACTCTTTGATGAAAGCGTCAAGAGGCAATCCTGAAGTGCTGACCATCGAGGCGACCGTTATCACAGGTTTTGAGTTTCTTGCAATTGACGAGTGCAAGGAAAAGTGCGACCCCCTGGCCGTCTGCAAGGCGACAAAGGGCAGGATTTATTTTAACGTCTCCCTGGACAATTTCCACAAGGTTCGTCAAAGCTCTCCTGCTCGTTAACTTTTCTCCAAGCACGGCTCAATTAATAGAAAGTTAATCTGTAAATTTTAAACGCATTGATGAGACCCCGGAGTGATGATTGTCCTTGGGTGGTTTCCTGTCTGCCTATCCTTGCGGGTTTGGTCTGTCGGATTTCAGGTTCTCAACATCTTCAGTGCGTGGCATCAAGGCTGGAAGCAGGGAGAGGAAGGTGCACAACCTCCCCTGTGAAAATGGCAAAAACCTAAATGCATCCGACATACCAAAACAGCAAGGGTATGCAGACCAGAATCATCAGAAACAACCAAACTAAAAATAGTAGGCACTCTTTATCTGTGGTCGATAGGTACCAAGCATCACCATGGTTCTGCATCTCAGGCTTGGAAGTATTTTATTCTGTCTGCATACCAGTGAAACACTTCCTGTCTCATGTGTCAGTGTTATGTATGAACTTATTACACATATATCAGCGTTTTATTCAATAAGCAAAGTACAATGTACGCATTCCAACAAAGCAATCCGTACATACATACAACAGGTCACCATATCAAAACAAACGAGAAAAAATACTTACGAGCCTACAAATGATAAACTTTATTAAAAAGTTTCATTAAATTCCACTATGATAAATCAGCAAACTTTGCTATTTCAGTTTTGTCAAAGAACATTGTTATAGAAGGATGCTTTGTCAGATTTTTCAGCCACTGGGCATAGATTTATATAAGCTCAAATCAGCACATGTTCGGAGTTGAGCCTAACACTGAGAACCACCAACAATTCCAGCTTTTGTAATTTACATTTTCCTCAGGTTTTGGCAGTATAAAGTCAGACAACAGTCTTGTCCATCCAACCACCAAGGGTGGGCTTTGGGTGCTAGATCAATACAGCATTCAATGCAAGCAGTTCTTAGATCTAAACGCATTCACTCATTCTTTCCTGTTTACATACCATTCTCTCAATTGGTGATGGAGTACTCAATATTACTCCATCACCCTTTACATGTAGAACCCTGTTTCCTCCAAGAAAATGACCAGTGGGCCCTGATACTGCCCTGCTCAAGTACAGTTTTATGTCAAGTGGTATTCCTTCACGCTCTTTACATAGTCAGAGTACCCTTCAATTGAGTGGCAAACTTTCTCTACATGCCAGATATACACGGGCTTTGGCTCCAAAGATCTCTATTTCAACATGGCCTCTTTTTAAGAGTGAGGATGACCCTTCTTCTATTCAATCCTCCAAGGGCCACCTATTGACAGTGTTCTTGATTCATGATCTCTCTACTGACCCGGCCCAGATTCTTCATTTATTTTTAGATCAAGGGGCCAGATTGTGGGGAAGGTTGGAATATTCTTATCTGCCTCATCCACTTTTCCGTTGCCTTCCAGAACTCGGTATCCAGGTACCCAGAAAACAACCACCGTTTTGCTGAGATGCCCCAGTTTGTGGTATCTCTCCAACAAAAGGACAATGGGAGGGTTGACGGAAAACATCAGGGACAGCAAATTCAAAAAATTTCCTATATCCACTCCTGCTTTTCTGTTATATTCTTTATCCTCTTTTGTGGTCGATTTGATTCAAATTAATTCCCTTTCTCTTTTAGAACTCAACCAAGGGGGCAACCACAGAGGAATGAAAGCACAAACCACAAGAGTCTACTATATGTTAAATAATGTTTGAGAACACTTTCAAACATCATCTTAACTTCTTTTTTTTAATAATTATAATAATACAAGAACAAAAAAGACCAATAGTTGAAAAGGATGGCTCTACTCACAAACTGGTGAGGAAGTCTACAAATGCATTTTCTGTGATGATTGTAGACTTTTAGATTTCTTTCAGTGTGATGAGCATCTAATGCTTGAGATGCTTGAAATCTGGATCATTTGCAAACTCAGTTCACAAGTAGAAACATTTACATTAACTGTTAAGTTGATATTCTCATTTCATTCATTACTAATTTTATTTTTTAAAATATCAACTTTAATTCAAACACCTATTATTTGCGTGGTTTAGTCTGCAGCTATACCATTAGAATATTTCTTGACCCAGGAATCAATAAAGTGTTTTTTTATTATTTACAGGATACTGAAAAATGAAATATTTTAGGTTAAAACTTTTCTTTTGTTACTTTAATTGTCTGTTTAATATTATCTACAAATTTCCAACAATAAATAACAAAAGATTAATGAAATATTTTTCAATATAAGAAAAGTGATTATTACCATCCTTCCAACATTTAAAATCTTATTTTAAAATTAACAATACTATCTGCTTATTGATTTACGCTTCCTCTGATTTGATTATATTTTTCTGTGTTTATGTAGGTATTCTCTCTTAAATCAATTGACAACCTTTTCCTTGTTGGTGAATACATAGATAATATAGGCTTCCAAGGCAACAAAGTAAGTAGTAAAGACATAACAGATATTTTCATTATTATATCATATTTTATTATAATTATAATAACTTATCCTGTGTGATCTTTCGTAAGTGCATCATATTTATAATATTAGCTTTATAACCATATTTTATAACCACCTCTGCTAATTTTATAAATCGCAGGCTAGCTTCAGGTTATTAACCAACCTCCATAGCTTTGCCAATGGGTTCTTAGTGTAGGATCTTGCTTGTAGCTTGCTCTTAATTGCAAGAATCTAAACCTACATAAACGCTCACAGAAACATACAATGTATTCTGCAGTCTTCTCTTCTTCCTCCTGACAGTATCTAACAGGAGTTTCACCAGAATCCTGGTAATCCTGCAGTTACCCTCCAGTAATTCCTTTGTAAGTCTAGCTTGGCCCTTGTCTGAATCTCTTTCACGCCTCATGTCTAGGGCGTTGTTCCACTGGTTTTGGACTTGTCAAGGATCCATTTTTGGATGTATCCTTTTTTGTGCAAGGGTACTACATGTAGGTATAAAAGGCCGTATAAAATACTTTTTTTTTTCTTTTTTTGCCAACATATTCACCCTCTAATTGCCTCTATGTCAAGAAAAATCTTATTTTGTATTGTTTAATTTGCTAAGTCAAGAAAATTTGATTTTAATTTGTATTGTATAAAAACGTAAATAGTTTATTTGCCAAACTAATAGCTTGAAAAACTAACGCTGCTTTCGCCATAACGAGTAGTAGCTTGAAGGCAGTCGTAGCGTCTACATCGTATAGCGTTTACAGGTTGGCAAAAGAAATATTTTAATTCTTTTTTGTGTGATTTTTAAATGAATTTTTTTTTAAATATTTTATTTTGAAAATTTGAATTTGTTTGGTTTATTGTTTTGAAAGGAATATATTTTTTTGTAATTCGGATTTCGTTTTTATTTGTATCATTTCCACTGCGCAGCAAGGATCTGCTGAATTATTTTTCTTTTTAATATTATCCCATTCGGCATTGTCCAAATAAAGGATACCACATACCTTCATTACATTCTGGAATGTATTCTAGCCTTTTTATTTCTCTGGTGCAGTTTTCAATTCCTCTGGTTTCAGACTGGACTCAGGCCTCTGTGTTCTATATGTCTTGGAGCCATTAGTATAACAGCAGCAGTCATTGGCCTTCAGAGGTATCCTTTAGCTTTCCTATTCTTCCTTTTCTGGTATTAGTACTTATAGTTGTTGGTAAAGTTGCATTTGGAAGTAGTGGCATCATTTGGCATAGTAGTGCATCTCCCTTTATCTCTTCCCTCAGTATCCGTTTTTCTTTGATGTGGCCTATCCTTGCAGATGGTTGCCAGTAAAAGTTGGGAAAATTATGTTAATTTTATTGGTGCCTTTCAATGATCACTGGATTTCTGTCTTTCCTCAAATAACCCAGCTGAAAGTTGTTTTTTCATTATCAATTCATCTTCATGCTTATTCAAAATTAGTTTAGGGAAATGCTTTTTATAAGAGCAACGAGAGCTGTTTAATCTTTTCACCAATAATCTTTTATCCCTCCCATCCACCTGTACATTATTGTGACCTTACATCAGTGTAATGCACCAATTTTTAAAAATTCAATTTATTTATTAAACTGGTCTTACTAGATGTACTTTAGACATATGCACCATTTCAGTAAAATGTTGTATCTGAAAAGGGGACTTTTAAATTTAACATCTTACTCAGCCCTACTTCTAAACTTTTTTTACATTTGTTTATGTGATTAAATTTGTATTTTAAAGGGGTCTCCTCTTGTTAATATCCTCATCAAAATAATGCAAAGGACACTAACCGAACTTGTGCTCTCACTTGTTAATAATTTGCTGTCTAAATATTAATCAATAAATAGCAACATAAATACAATACAAATAAATTAATAATTATAATAAAAAAATACACATTTACATATATGACTGAGTTGAACATATTTATCCAAATCATAGAATTAAGCAGGGCCATCCATGATGTCCACACTGAAGCTTTAAAGGTGTTGAATAGACTTTTCTCTTTTATTGCTGTGAATAATGCCTTTCACTTTTCTATTTCTCTCTGTTTAAGAGTGTAGGACAGTAATATGTGCCTTACATCATCTTTCATTTTGAATACTGATCATAACGGACGGGCTGTTGTCTTCTATTTTTGTAAAAGCATGCTATAAAATTACTGACCTGTTAGCATTGGCATTGTATGAAAATTGGATAGTACCCATTTCGTTTTTACCTTCTCTTTAATTGTAAGGAAGTATTTAAAAGTCAGTCAATCCTCCACATCTGGCAAGTTTGGCTTTTCCATCCTTGATTTGCTTTGAAGGACAATATCAACTCAACGGATTGGGCATAAACTTGATGTAAGAAGAGTGGATGTTGTCCTGTACCCTGAATGGCTATCCTTCAGTTCTGCTCATGCATGTTTCTAGTACTGCTTTTAGTTATTGGGTTCCCATTTCTGTGCGTATCTATCAGCAGGTAGTTTTTTGTACCATTGATAAGGCTTTTGTGCTCAGACCCCAATTCATTTTTGCTGTCTTACTGTCAGATGGACAAGTGAGCTTACTTCTTGCCATTAGTGCCCACTTATCACTTTTTACATTATTTTTTATTTCAGCTATAATTCTTTTAGTATTTTCTTCAAGCTCTTGTTTTGTGTTGGCTGAGGATTCCAGTTTGTCGACATAACTGGTGAAATCTGTTTCCAAACTGACCCTTGAGGATAGCTCTTTTCACGTTTCACCTTGAGGTGGTTAGGTGGTATACTTAGTTACAATTTCTGCTTCTCTGTCTTCAACTAACTAGAAAGGATTCTAGGATGTCTTTCCTTTTTTAGTTTGAGTAATACCATTCATTCAAGAATTTAAAGCAGCTTAAAATTATTCAACCTATAGTTTGGTGATTTCTATTCATTTAGTTTCTCACCAACTTAGCTGAGTAAACATGAGGGAATAAACAGGGAAAAACTGATACACAAGCATACCACTGAAAATAGTGAGAAACCAAAAAGTCTGATAGTCCAAAACAGCAAAGATAGCACAACAAAATGATCGAAAAAATATTTACCCTTGTCAATTTTTTAAAATGTGTGTCTGTAATATTCCAATAAACAAGTCCTGTTTACTTCCTGCTACCACATCATCAGCTTATCCTAACAGGTTTTGATCCCAATTAGATCAGACTAGTGAGACTACAGTTTTTACATTTTATATTAAAAAAACAATTATATTTTTTCTTCCAGGAAAAAGATTTGGAAACAATAAAATCACTTGTAAACGTGGTTGACTGGACTGGATTTATCACTACATGGAGTAAATTGGTCTCGTATAAGGGTATACTTTTCCCCAGCAAAAATGCAAAAACCGAAGTTAAGCCAGAGTCATCTGAGAGTTCTGAAAGCTCTTCAGAGACGCGCAGAGAAGTTCAAAGCAGTGATTCAAGTGTTGAATCAAAAGAGAAGGACGAAAGCAATTCTTCCATTTTGAACAACGATCTGAAAGATTTCCCTGTCATTTCGGGAAATGAATTGCATACTCTAATGAATGAAATTGATAGCCTACTTGAGGCAGATGTTAAATGTGATGATACAGATTTTACAGTCCTTACGGCATTGGGTCATAGCGAATTTCATGTTGATGATATCGATTTCACTTCAGTTAACAAAAAACTTGAAAATTTGATCAATCCAGGTACCATTTGTGAAAACTTCTGTGAATCCTTGCTTGATAAAACAGTTCCACAAATAACCAGCAAATATTTGATGGGCGACTTGGCTGAATCCAATGAAAATTCTTTACGAAGTGATTCTGAATTAATGAGACTTTATGATGAAAATGTACTTAAGGATGAAAAAGGTGGTGACACTAAATTCTATGATGATGTGCATTCAAATAAACATGAACTATCAGCTCTCGAGGATACTACCAATTCTAGCGATTACAAAAAAGATTACAAGAAAGGCAAAGATAAAAAGAAAAAAGATAGAGGTAAGTTTTTTTTGTACTATTGTACTAATTACATTTTAATTCTGGTCCAGAATGTACAACAATTCAATTTTTTTAAATATATATTACATATTTGCAAGTTACTTAAACAAATTAAAATTATCTCACTAAAAATATTCAAATGTAATAACTATTTTTACCCAAACAATTATTATTAGGTATTAAAGTGATTACCGTACAACTGTTTTGTCACTTAGCTTCAAGTTTTCCTAATTTTGCTATTAATGTGCAGGAATAGGTGTGTGGGTGTGCGTGAATAATATTAAAATGATATTGTTTTTAGTGAATATAACATGTAAAACACTATATTTAAATAGGAAAAAAGAAATCTAAGAAGGATCAAGAAGAGCGAAAAAAGCAAGTAGGACCGGGGCCAAAGCCATACGTGGATGATGGAATTCTCAAGTATCGAGTGACTTGTTATCGAGCAGGGACACAGCACAGCTTTTCTTCTATGGAAGCTGCTGCTGAGTTTGGAGGTCGGTTGCAAGACACTTTTAATTGGACAGTGGATTTGACCAGGTTTGACCTTAACATCTTCCTTGTAATTGAGCAAAGTAAGGACTTGTGAAAGCCGGTGGAAACACGATTGTACTGTAATCGTCTGATTTTCAGATAGCAGTTATATCACAAGTGCCTTGACAAAAGAATCATTTCATAGAAGGAACATTACACATTTTGGAAGAACGTCATTAAGAGCTACTATGTGCTATAACCTCATGCGTCTTGCCGATCCAGCAGCAGGAGAAATTATTGTAGATCCACTTTGCGGAGGAGGCTCTATTCCAATAGAGGTTAATTTACTTAAAAATTCAATTCTTTTATACAAACCATATATCATTTCAAAAAATTAGTGTGTGTGTGATATTGAGGTCTGATTTTTATAAGCTCAAATCTGCATTGCATGTACATACACATCTAAGAGTTGAGTCCATCTCTTCTCCCAACCGACAATTCCAGTATTGCAATTTACAATGAATTAACAACAGACCTTGAGAATCACCTGCCTGGGTGTTGGCAGTCTGGGGATAGACTAATGTCTTATCTGTCCGGCCACCAAGGTTGAGCTCCAGGAGCTATTAAGCTGTTTCAGCCCCCGAGGCAATCAGTACTTAAATACATTCTCTCTAGTGCTTGATATTCCTCCATCACCCTGTAAACCATTATTATCATTTTTGGCAGAATATTGGGTACTGCATAGACCCTTGCACACTACACATTTACACTAATAGATACATACAATAAAACAGTCCTGTTTTTTCCAAGAAATGGAACATAGGACACAGAAATACTCACTAAATTCTCATATCAGGTGGCTTTCCTAAGCACTCCCTATAATGAGCCAAGAGTTTCCCCTTTATTGATACATTCGTAAAACACACATCCCAAACACCCTTCAACAAGGTTTATAAGCAGGGCAATTCTAATAAACACGTTAAGTGGGACACATCAAGCAACTTTCTCTACATACGGACTCATGTGGGCCCAAGAAAAAGTGTCCATGAATCAACCTCACTTTGCTTGTGCTAATTATGTGAGAATGACCCTTCTCCTTGATCATTTTGAGTGGATTGTACATTAGTACATTACGGTTATTTGTCTACATGCTTTGACTCTCAACTAAAGTAGAATTTTTTACTGCAGGGAGCTTTAAGCTTTCCAGGCACTTTTCAAATAGGAGGAGATAAAGATGACAAAGCGATAAATAGAACTTCAGCCAACATCACGCACCTTACTAAAGAGAAAGGTCTCCCTATAGATGCATTTAAATGGGATGCATTAAATATCCCGTTTAGAGATCAAACTATAGACGTGTTTGTGACGGATTTGGTAAAACTTTACATAAAATAATCACAATTAGTATTATAGTTGAAATTAATTTTAGCCTTTTGGAAAAAGAAGCGGCTTGAAGAAAGACAATTTTGCTCTCTATGAAAATCTGCTCAAAAAATTGGCCAGGGTTGTCAAAATGGGCACAGGCAGGGCCTCACTTCTCACCTACGACAGGAAGGCTCTCACACAGGTTTTGGATGCATATACAATTATATTATTTACCAAACTTATCATTTACACCTTTAGGCTATTTGGATGTGCAAGTACTGGAAGCAGACTAGGACATTCAGTGTTAACCATGGTGGTCTTAATTCATCTGTTTTCTTGCTTACAAGAACATTAGAGGCTGTAGAATAATTTATTTATATTATCCTTAAGATTATGCATTATTTAGTTGTGTTTTTACATCGAGTTTCAACAGTGGTGGCGTTCTTTTACATTTATTCACAATTTATTTTGTGTATTAAAAGTAAGCAGTTTTATTTTAATTATTTAAATAATGTAAAGAAACATTTGTAAGAAAAATCAGTTTAATTTTCATTATGAAAGATTTATTTCTCTAAGGGTTGTTTATCAAGAAAAACAAATAAATTATATCAGTTTACTACTACTATTAATTAAATAAATCCCTATTCACACGTCCATTCATTTTTTGGTTTAAAATAATTTTCAACAACCCCAAGCATAAATGCAATTTCTAATTACAAAAGTGCTGTCTTTTAATAATAATGAATAATGAAGAATTGAGGGAAGCGATCGAAGTAGATTGGACTCCAACATGTCAGTAGTGTGCTGAAGTGTTTATCATAAGCACCATTCGCTCTAACATAGTTAACAAAATTGTTTTTCATAAATTGACTGAAGCTAACAAACTTCAGCATTGAAACATTTACCTTCCATTGTGTTCAAAGCACAAAGTAGTGATGTTTTTTGACTAGATTGTTACATTGTTACATGCCAGTAAAGGCATTGTGTACTGTAAACACCCACTTCGTGACTGACCATCAGTGCCCTGAAACATGCTCTCATGAAAAAAAATGGTGTAAATTGTTCACCAGGCCAACAGAAGACCTCTACAGCTAAAATGACCAAGGAGGTGAAAATGAAGCATTGTTGATAAATCCCTACCACACCCTCAATACTCTTTTCCAGAGCAAGCCCCACCAGACTCAAATTTTCTTCACAGTGGAAAATCATAGGTTAGGTTAGGTTAGGGTGGCAAAGGTACTAGGAGGTGGGGTTTGTGTGCCCCAGGCACTGCAGCCTTCTGGCTTATTGTACCTTCCTAGTTCTTTAGTTTAGTCAATAGACTCGATCCTTTTTCTCAGGATTATCAAGTCATTGACTGTTATTGCTTCAATGTGGTTCTCTGAGTCTTTTTGTGCGTCAGATTGAATCTCTATTGAGCCGTTGCTCCGCATTCGAAGATGATATGAGTGGCTGTTTCCTCCTCCTCATTACATAGTCTGCAAATTGGATCACTATTATATATGCCCATGTTTTGTAGATGCTTCCTCAGGTGCCAGTGGCCGGTTAGTAGTCCCACCACTCCTCTGAGATTTGCCCTCTCCAGTTGTAGCAGTGTTTTTGCCAGTTTTGGTGAGGGTTGTTTTATCATGAGTTTACTGTGTCTAGCACTGCTAGAGTTTATCCATTTTTCTCTTTGTTTTATTTGGATCCATTCTGCGATGGAGGATTCTACGTTTGTTTTGGATATCCCAAGGATAAGCTCGGGACTATGTACGATCTTGCGGATCCTCCTCTGGCCAGTCTGTCTGCTTCTTCATTACCCAAAATTCCCCTGTGCCCTGGCACCCAGGATACCGTTACCTTGTTGTGTTTTCCCAGGTTTTGGAGATTTTGGATGCATTCACTGACTAATTTTGATGTGATTCTTGTACATGCCAGTGCTTTGATAGCTGCTTGGCTGTCTGATCTTATGAGGATTTTTTTTGTCAGTGTAACCTCTTTTAAGATTTTCCAGAGCACAAGCATTGATAGCATGTATTTCTGCTTCAAAGACCGAGGTATACTTCCCTAGTGAGTTTGATTGCCCATATTTTGGGCTTGTACAGAAAACTCCTGATCCGGTTCCTTCAGTTGTTTTGGAGCCATCCGTATACCATATCATTGTGTCCGATGTTCTCCTGTGTTCTTCCTCTCCTTTGTAGTCTGTTGAGATTTTGTAGGAGGTCGTGAAGATTGTTTCCGGGACCATATAGTCAGTCCCCATCTCGAATAATGGGTGTCTGATTTTGTTAATTATGGTTGTGTGCCCGAATTGTTTGGTTCCTTTCCAATTTAATTGGTTTTGGAGCCTGAATGAGCTTTTCCTAGCCTCTCCCTGTATGAATATTTCTAGTGGAGGTAGGTTTAGCAGGGTATCTAGTGCATTTGTAGGGGTTGTTTTCATTGCCCCTGTAATACATAGGTTTGCTAGTCTTTGTAAGCTACCTAGTGTACGGGTAGCTACTTTTTGTTGAGCTTTGTTCCACCAGATAATTGATCCATAGGTTATTCTGGGTCTTATTACAGCCGTGTATAGCCAGTAGGCCATTTTCGGTTGCAGTCCCCAGGATTTGCCTAAGGCTCTTCTTGTGGTTATTACCAATATTTTGGTTTTTGCTATTGTATGTTGCAGGTGAGGGGAATTTCTGATTGTTTTAAGTTCAATAACTTGAGAATTTTTTGTTATTTATTTTATTGAACTGACAGACCAGGTTATGAAGAAGAATTTATTATCAGGACACTCCTATGCCGTACAAACAAAATTTCTGTTGAACTAAGATTAAAAGAGATTTTGTTTTCAGTTTTACAGTTGAGACTTGCTGTTTCGTTGTCATTATCCATAACAATTTTCTAACTGTTGTTACCACTTATACTATTGACCTGTCTCTAAGTTTCAGCATCGCCACTCAAAGTACTCATAAATTCATCCCCAATTATGAAGTCTCTGACAGTATGCAGAGACTGTAGAAACATGTAAATGATGAAGGATATAACACAGCCAATACATGGCTGGCTGGGTGTGCTCTTTTAATTGTAGTAAGGACAGAGCACGAGGTGTTAATCTGAAAATTGTGCTATAGTAGGAACATCTCATTCTTATTTTATTTTTTATTTTCTCCAGCTATTGGTTAGTGGATTTATTTGAGAATTTTGAAGTTTCTCAGGTTGTCCTCATACTAGAATACTTTCATGTAGTCTTGTTCTGTTCTTTGCTAAAAGATAAATATTTTTACACTTTCATTTAGAGATAATGAATTATGGAATTCAGAAGAAGAATGTTTCTAAATTAGATGGAATCTTACTCTCTTTTCGAATGCTTTCTTTTTTGTTGCCTGGTGGTGGGCTTCAAGTATAAGATCGTTCATCAGCTGAAAAGTTTGGACTGACCATTTCCTATTCCTTGCACTTTGTCGGGATAGAGCAGGCGTTCCCAGTACCCTGCATTTTGGCCAGCTGTTCCTCCCGAGGTGCAGTCTTCAATTTGTTGTCAATAAAATTACCACCTTGATTAGTTAACATGAACGGTGATCATGAAATAATATGCAGCAAACAGTAGTGGAGGTAATGAACTAGGTAATTTATTTGGTTTATTTTCTTTTTCAAATACATTGCCACTATAAAGTCAAAGCACAAACTTCAGGCATTTGCTGTACTCTTCTATTGTGTATGTGTGTATGTATATTAATAACATCAAAGTCATTGTTCCCAGTAGGAAAATGTACTGTTCTTTGTAATTGTGCGATCTGCATTTGACTTTTAATGAAATTCATTTTTCATATATATTTTTTTAGGGGGCTGGCGGTTGTGTGCGTGTGTGTGTGTGTTTCTCTCAACAGAACTGCTGCTGAGCTTAGTTAATGCTGAACTATTACATTGCTGATATTGCTCGAACAAATCTGCCACTAGATTTACCTTTCCTATGAATGGGTGGTAGGTACTTTTTATTCAATTGTATGAACTTTGACTGAACTGCATTTATGATAGCAATTGTCTCTGGCAGCTTTTCTCGAACTTGTGATAAACCCATATGTTCTTTTACCGGATTCATTAATTGGCATGTCTCAACTGGCCTTTTAATGCTTTGGGCTTCAACAGATTGGTTTTGTAGATTTGTTAGAGTTGAATATTGTCCTGTTGGAATTCTTTTCTTTTTCTTTTCTGTGTCAGTTTATTCTGCATAATTTTTGTTAAATCAGTAAATCTCACTTCCGGAGTTTCAGTATGTCCCGTCTTCTATGTTGTACCATTATTTTATTCTTCTGTTCTGGGAATTTTTGACGAGAATTATTTGATGGTCTGTCTTTTGAATATATCAATTTTTTTACTCGGGATCTTACTCTCTTTACTTACTTTACTTTTGCTCGGGAAATATTTAATCTGTTGGTGTACGTCCAGTTCAGCAATTTTATCACCACCGAATCCATGGCCTCTATTGCCGCTTCTGCAGATTTGTGAGTGGAGTAGATGCATATTTCATCTCCCAGTTGAATAATTTTAACATTTCTTGTTATTACGTTTTCTACATCTGCGACATATAGC
This sequence comes from Cimex hemipterus, assembly GCA_039619505.1. Lineage (NCBI taxonomy): Eukaryota > Metazoa > Arthropoda > Insecta > Hemiptera > Cimicidae > Cimex > Cimex hemipterus. The sequence goes on from CM077102.1 coordinate 2,102,685, forward strand.
AAATACAGCAGTAGACTTAGTATTCCTCCTTGGGGCAATCCAATACTAGCTTTCCTTGGTCCAAGAGTGATTGTGTTTTTAATAAATTTGATAGGTAAGCCCATCTTTTGCATTTTTTCTGCTAGATTGAACAGAGTCAAAGGCAGCTGATATGTCCAGAAGCAATGCTAGAGTGCTAATTCATGAAACCTAGTCGTATGTCTGTGACTAGTGGGGCATCTGTGATGGAGCATTATTTTCAAAAGCCCGAGTTGAAGGCTGAGGCTTTCCAGGTTTCACTATTGGAATTATCAACATGTCCTTCATTGTTTGGGAAACTGACCGTTTTCCCAAAAATCGTTCGAGATTTAGAAGGCTTGATTGACATGTCAATGGTAAATGTGCCAGCATTGAGTAATATTCACTGTTTTCGTGGTCCGTTCGACCAATTAATTAACACAATTAATTACGGTTTTTAGTTGAGATGAAAAAAAGTTAATGGCACGAGAGGGATTCGAACCCACGACCTTCGGCTAGATACGCCGCTGCTCTACCACCTGAGCTATCGTATTCATCTCAACTAAAAACCGTAATTAATTGTGTTATATTAATTGGTCGAACGGACCACGAAAACAGTGAATAAATGATTTAAAATGAAGTATACTTCACTAAAGCTCTCCGTCGCCATTTCAATTGTCGTCGAGAATCCAAACAGATTACACGATATTTGAAATATGGCAAAAGGAGGCAAAACTCGTAAGGTGAGGTTGAGATGGGGAGTTGATGTCCGAGAGGATCGAGGTCACGATAGCTCAGGTGGTAGAGCAGCGGCGTATCTAGCCGAAGGTCGTGGGTTCGAATCCCTCTCGTGCCATTAACTTTTTTTCATCTAACTAAAAACCGTAATTAATTGAGTAGTATATTTCGTTGAGTCCAGGAGAGGTGTTGAGTTATTTTTCGTAGCTGCATGCCATTCACTGATAGAAAACTTTTCAGTCATCATGGTGTGAATTCCAGTCATTTACTTGATTGAGGGATAATTCTCTTTGTACACCGAGAGGGCATATTTTATTTAGAAAGTTTGGGACCAAGTCCATATTATTGGTGGGGGCTTATGTACAAAGGCATTTCTGATCTTTTCTATCCTTTGCCATATTGTTTTATGTCTATATTGTGATTTAAACTGCTGCGGAACTCTTTCCTCGAATTTTGTCTGGGTCAGTTATTTGTTTAGCTGCTTCAGCTTTTCTCTTGTAATTTTCAAAATTATCTTGTCTAGAGTTTCACTTGTAGAAAAGAAAAACTTCCTTTCTGGCCTGAATCGCTTGTTTGTATTTTACATTCCACTAAGGTTTGGCCTTTATACATGAACCACTGTTAACTTGGAAGCTGATTTTTTCCGAGAGATAGCTGTTCCAGTAGTGTAATCCAGATCACTAATGAAGTCAGAGTATGAGTTGTATGAATGATTTTTTCCGATTATTTTAGCTTCTAAGTAGTTGTCAATAATTTCCAATTTGCTTTGTTAACATTTAATTTTTCCCGACTAAAAGATGCTGTGGGCTGCACTCCATTGTCATGACATTTATATGTAAGAGGTAAGCGATTGGATCCCATAGGGTCGTCTGGTACTCTCCATTCAAACTTAGGGGTAAATGATCTTGAGATGAACGTAATATCTATGGCTGATGTTAAAATTTGTCCTTGTTTAGGTATGGAGTACCATCGTTCAAGAAAAATAGAGTATTATCTTTAGTGGCATGTAGTAAGTCATTTCCACTAGTAGTGCTCTTATCAGAGCCAAAAGCTCTATGGTGAGCATTAAAATCCCCTGCCATAATTAATGGAGGGGGAAAGGGCATAATAAGAGTTCCGTTGCTAGTAATTTATGGATCTAGTTACATGCAAAGAACTCGTGGTCAGAAAGGAGCCATTTCCTATTTGTATTTGTGCAATGGTGTACATACATCCATTTATTTTATATCTTTTGTAAAGAATATCCTTTCGAATAATGAGAGCGACTCCTGCGAAACCTCTCTTAGGGTATTGTAGCCTGGGAAGCAGACACTGTCTTATGTTTTGAACTGTTTCCAATATTATTGCTATATGTATGTTTTTCATTGGTAGACAAGTTTCTAAGATCTGTTTTTTATTTTTGTAGGATTTAGAGTTTTCAAGTTCATGTTGTCAACTAATAAATAAATAATTTATAATTAAATAATTACCTACAAATTGGTTGGTACACTCTATATACACTATTTACATAGTTCGTAGCACATGTTTGCAAGTTATTGAGTATCATTGGAATCTATATCTGGAATCGATGATTTGGACATCAGCGTTTCCATTATTTTTGATTCTATTGTCTGCAGGGAGATGAATTAACATTTTCTTTTTCTAGAGAACTGAAGATATTTTTAATTGTTATAATTAAGTTACCATTTGATTGTCCATTTGGGGAGATGTGTTACATCCATTTCTATGGTGGTGACGATTTCTATTTGGTCCCTTGGCCTTACGTGGTTCGGTTGTGGTAAGTACAGGAGATGTAAATTGGGCTGGGTCCTGGTTTTCTTGTTCGTTTGATTGATATTTAGATTTATAAGGGTCAAAAGTAGTTTTGGCCGTGGTCTGTGCATTTTGCTTTGCGTTTTCATTGTATGAAGATTGTGGTAAAGAGATTCCACTTCAAGCAGATTGAACTTGTTAGATGTGACCACAGCGTATAATGAGTTGTTAAGAACGCTTTGTTTTTATTTTTTGATTGTTCCAGATATACTGGACATGAACGATTTGTAGCAATGTGACTTCTGGAGCAGTGAACACATTTGGGACAGGTTTATGTTATGCTTATAATTGGGTCATGATTTTCTCCGCAGAACATGTATCGAGGTTTACTTCAACATTGATCAGATCTATGATCATAATGGAGAGTTTGTGCATTGTATGATTGGAGGAACGTATGGGTCTACTGGACATCTCATTCCATAAATGTTTACATGCTCAGGAAGAACTTGGGAATCGAATTCGATAAAGCATATTTTGTTTCATTGTTTTTACTTGATTATTTTGACCAGGTTCTTTGTGCTGTGAAAGTTTTAATTTTTATGAGGGATTGAATTACTTTCAGAATTTCTTCGTCAGTAAGATCTGGGTCCATTTATAACTCCTGTTTTGTGGATAAGAAATGAAGGAATATGTACAAGGAAAGGTTCCAAGAGTATGTTTGGCTCAAGAAGATTATTGGCTGCCAATGAATTCTCAAAATCTATTTAATTTTATTTGCACCTATAAATTTTATATTCGTTATTGATTGTTTATTAGTATAAGCAGATTTGTAAATATATTCCAGTCATCATAGGGCGAAGATTACTGAGTTCATCTTTGTTACTTTCAACAAAAATGTAGAATGGCCCAGAATCGGTAGATTTAAAACGATTTAGACATTGCTGCTTTTCTATTAGGGTTGAGATATAAGAGTGCAAGGGGTTAGAATTGTCGTTGATTTTAATTTTTGACAATAGTTGTGAGGTGTTATTATCGTCTAATCTACATGTCTTGCTGGTGTCGGTAACTTTTGAGAGTTTGTACCAATAATTTTTTCCATAGCTTCTAGCAAAATATCCGATGTTCCATCACTAGTGGCATTCATTTTTGTTATAGAAAACCATCTGGGATGGCTAAATGTATTTGTAAAATGGTTTACCTTCGAATATGAGGCAAAATTTAATAAAGATCAGGGTCAGATTAAATGGGGAAAGGATTTACACGTCCCCTCTTGTTGGACTCTGAACAATAACTGTGCACAATCTTAAGTGGTGAGTTTTACTAACATATAAAAACTATCTCGCTGTTAACACAGGATATTCTATTTAGGTCTGTATCTTGTTGAAAGAAATATTATTTGAATATAATCGTATAGCAAGAACTGTTAAAAGAAATTACTTAGCGGTTATTTCCATTAAAATGTAGAAAGTTGAAATCATTTGCTGCAAAAGGAGAGTTGTGAGCTGATTTTACAGGCAGAAAATTTTTGAGATCATGATCATACAACAATAATAATTTAGCTTAAAGAACGGACTTCAATCATTTGTAAAGATTAAGAATAAAGATAGACAAGTCTAATCACTGTACCACTCCAGATAAATCTGAAATAGACTTAGATTTAAATGAATTAACCATTGACTGAATGAAATGAACATTGTAATTGATCATTTGATATGAGAAATGCGTATAAACAGTCATTTAGGCTTAAAAACCCTTGTTTGAGTTGCATAAAATAGAATTTTTGATAATAAGTTAAGTTGGTAATAAATGAATGCTCTGTTTCCCTGCAATCAGTAATCAAGTTGTAATTTATTGAAACAACAATTAGAAAAATATAGAAAATATTAGCCAGGTAGTAATAAGTTTATATA
>CM077102.1:2132081-2169118 GCA_039619505.1 Cimex hemipterus
ATATTTGAAATAGGAAGTAAACCAAGTAGATTACCCATTTCATTACCTCCAGCGAGTGATGACTGCTGTTGGCTGCATATTTCACCATCACCATTCACGTTAAATAATCAAGGTGGTGATTGTGTTGACAACAAATTGAAGACTGCACTTCAGGCCAAAATGGTACCAGGTACTGGGTCGCCTGCTCTATCCCAACGAGGCATTAGAAAGAGTAAATTGTCAGGTGGAAACATTTCATCCGATGAACGATCTTATACTCGAAGCCCTCCAATAGACATCAGAAAGAAAGCATTAAGAAAACAGAGTAAGACATCATCTCATTTAGAGACACCTCACTCTTTGTCCAATGAAGGTCATTCTCCTTCATCTGTAAATGACAGGGTAAAAAATAATTACTTTTTAGAAAAGAACAGAATGAGGCAATATGAAAGTATGGTTGACAGAGGGCAAACTGAGAAAATTCAAAAGTCTAAAAGCGAACCATCTTCATTTTGGAATGAAATGAATCCACAACGCAAACCGTATGAGGAAAATTCAAGAATCTCAAAATCAGAACAAGATTTTCCTCTGGGGACAGGAATTTTAGGACACCTAGAACACAAGCAATTACCTTCTCAAGAGAATAAAAAGGGACCACACAGCACTGTATCATCCTCGGCATGTGATGTCCATTCATATTCACATTCTGTTCCTAAAGAGTCTCTGCACACCCTCAATGATTTGAGAAGTGATGATGAATTTAGCAAGACTTACAGCAGCGTTGCTGAAACATATCCAGATGACTTTACACAGGTCGATAGTACAAGCTGTGACAACAAAACAAAAATATCAGTTGCACAGACAAGAAGCTCGAGTCCCGATCGTGATTCCACACGTCAACACCAACCGTTGAACTCATCATTGCCCGATCAAGACGATTCAATGAAAGAAATTACGAACGTCACTGGGCTTAAAAAAATTCAGCAACTAAAGATGCCGGTAAAAATTGATGGTGCAGAAAATGCAGAAATTATAATATATTATTCAAAAAAAGGCTCATCCATCAATGACAGCACTGGTCATGAAAAAAAGGACATTTTATTAAGCGAAACAGTAGGATCATTCAAGGATATGCTAAATTGGTTGTTTCAGTCCGTTTTTTCGCCTACATCTCAAGAACATCCAAACCAGACTGTTTCTGCCCCCAAAGTTTTCACCCCAAAAACTGAACCTGTACATGTGTATCGTTTTAAGGCTACACCAGCCACCTACAACCAACATGAATAATCGTTAACGATTATGTTTGATAATTAATAAATAAATGTTAACTATAAGCTTGAACTTTTTATTATACAAGTTATATACGAGTGTAAACATTGTGCGAAATAAATAATGTGATGACAATGCAGGTGTTGCTCCTAGAATTGTCATCATCACTCTCTCCAACTGTAGAGATATAACAATTTTAATTATAATAAAAGTTAGTCAAGATTTTCCCGAACGCATATTGAAGAGATTTGACTTAGATTCATGAAGTTTCTCAATGTATATCAGTACTTAATTATAATTTCTTTGAATAAAAGTTTTTAAAAACACATTGGATAAAAGAAGTTATATAACTTACATATATGAGGTAAAGTTAAACCTTTCATGAGCTGACAGGAACCTTTTTTTCCCCCCATTTTGGGAAAGAAATTAATAATTTAATAACAATTTCAGTATCCACCTATTTCACTTTAACATTAATTATGAAAATTTAGTAAGTACAAGTTAATCTGCCTACTATTTAAATTTGGTTTATATTTCATTATTTGCCCTCCTTGTTGGGAAGGGACCTCGATAATTTTTTTTTCTTTTTTTTTGCTTTATCAGGGATATTCAGCCAGATTCAGAGCCGATAAACGGTTATCACCAGTTTTAATATAAATGGAAACTGTAATGAACTGGCTATGCACCACATTGAACATCAACACATTTTAGATTTCAACAACAAATATTTTTCAAAAACACCCGGACCCAAAAAAAAAAAAAAAACATGGAACAAAACAAATATAAACCTAACTTTTTAGAAATGGTTAATGTATTAGTTTCGTGGTTCGCTCAGCCAATTAATATATGACAATTAATTACGGAGTTTACTTGAGATGAAAAAAAGTCAATGGCACGAGAGGGATTCAAACCCTGCTGCTCTACCACCTCAGCTATTGGACATTGATCCACTGGGACATCAATTCCCCATCTCAACCTAGCCTTACGAGTTTTCCCTCCATTTGCCATATTTCAACTGTCGTGTAATTTGCTTTGGATTCTTTATGACAACTGAAATGGCAACAGAGAGCTTTAGTGAAATGTACTTCATTTGTAAATGATTGTAGCTCTCCGCCGCCATTTCAATCAGAACATTGCCAAGAAAATGTTTTATTAACATCACACCAGACCGCATCTCAAATCTACAAATAATAATCAATAATTAATAAATACCATACAAATACTATGATTAAGCCTAAAATTTCCATTTGTATACATCACTGTATAAATTTATATTCACATCATGTATTTATAAATTTTTTTTAAAAAAGCCGCAAGGTTCCATCTTTGACACAGTGCTCATCACTGTAAAGTAAAGGTCCCGGGTTCGAATGCAGGGCTGCTGGATTCAAACCCGACATACAAATGGACATTTTTTTTTTCAAAAACACCGGCACCCCGAGGGTTTATGTGACCTCTGCTGTTGCGAACCCTCGTTAAAAAAAATTTCAAGCCCACAATATGATCTCAATAAAGATCTACATGTTGGCATGATAAAGAAAATGTTTTCCTACACCTACCTCACCAGTCCGCATCTCATGATCTCTAAATAACCCTCACTAAATACCACACATTATGCAATAGTTTTACTTGTGTTTCTGTTGCGCTGTAACTTTTTTATAACTTAATATTGTAACAGTTAGGATGTTCTACCATCTCTTTAATATTGTCTGCTAATAATGTTTTTTATTGTATTTTATGAATGAAATAAAACAACATCTTTTTCAATGTTATATTGCAATAATTATAAAGAACAATTATCACTATAGAGAGTAGTAAAAATTAAATATGTTCTTCCATAATAACTATACATACAAACAATGTAAATAAATAACCTATAAGTAGTTATAAATAGATAATCTTATATTGAACCACTGAAGTTTATCGAATTCTACCCTTGCAAAGCCAATTTATTCATTTTGACAGGCAATAGAGTGACCATATCTTTGCATATGCCCAACTCTGCTTGGAAGCCCTTCGTTGAATCTGGATACTCTTTGCAATAATTAACGATGGCCTAAGGACAAATTGTTAGTACAAAATAAACAGTAAAAACCAACACCAAACTCACTTGGTAATAATGTAAACTCTGTTTAGTATAATCTATGATTTTATTCTTATCGCAGTTCACAAATTTAGAGTAAGCCTGTGCAGTGCACAAATGTGCCATGAGGGCGTCTCGCTCGTATTCAAGGGGAAATCTATCCGGCATTTTGTTAGTCCTACAAATCAATATCACATCAATATGAGCAGCAATGAAGAATTATTACTGTTTCTTTACCTTTTGTCGATAAAAGAGTTGATATATTTCAACAGAAAGTTTAAAGAAACTTGTAAAGTATTGTTCAATTTTGTTGCTGTATGTGCTGAACTGTTTTGAGAAAACTAAAAATTCATTTAAAAAAACATTATATATTAATTAATGAATTCTCAATTACATCCAATACCTGCAATGACTTGATTTCAGCAATAGACGAGCATATCAAGCCCAGTTCCAGCCAAAGTTCTCGACAAACATCTAAATAATAAGTTTCATTTAATTCTGAAACTGTTTTCATCAAAAGATCTTTGCGCTTTTTGTGCAGTTTGCATTGCCTAAAAGAACAGTGACATTTGTATTAAAAGTAAAGAGGGAATATAATAAACTGACTTTTTAAATTTAAACTTTTTTACACCTAATAAACTATTAACATCAAATTAAACAATTTTTCATTTCAAATTAACCATTATTAATTTCTAATCAATCCTTACTTAAAGGGGGAAAATTAGGAGATGGTACGAAATATATATAGCTTTTTCCATCAAACCAACATGCTTGTAGTTAAATTAACTTTTTTAAATTTTCCTCTTTTTTAACCTTAAATTAACTTATATACAAGTAAATTTACAAATAACAGATTTTTCTTCTTTTAAAATATAAAGATTGAGTTCTTAAATAAAATATCATCAATGATCAATAATTACAATGATTATTTGGAGATCATGAGATGCAGTCCTTTGTGATGAAGGTTTAGAAACACATTTTCTTTATTGTGCCAATGTTTCGATCTTTAGATTTATATCTTACTAGCACTCGCAACTCGACACATTTACACAGAAAACATATATGAGTATAAAGTATAAATACTTTGAATAAACCTAAAATTTCTGCACACATCATTGCATAAATTCATTTTCACATCTTACATGTATCGGTGTAATCAAAACAATGTAAATCCCTGGCCCTGAAGATGATCTAAATAAAGATCGAAACATTGGCACAATAAAGAAAGTGTGTTTCTAAACCTACATCACACAAGACTACATTTCACTATCAATTATGAATGGTCACTAAATACTACACAAAAATAATTACTAAAATAATAAAAATATATATTTAATAATAAAAATAATAAATTTAAAATGATGTAAAATTAAACATTAAAATAAAGAAAGAACAGTAAAAGAAAAAATTAAAAAAAAAAAAAAAAAAAAAAAAACAGAATGTACAAGATGTTTTTATGAAAAACCCCAAGACATAAACTTTTAGTTTTGTATAGTTGTTACATGCAGGATAGTTAATAATACGAAAGGTAATGCTAAACACTGTTTAACCAAGAATATTAAGAAAGAACTGCAAAACTAATGTAATGGGATACTGTTAATTGTAACTGATAAATAAAATAAATAATAAAATGAAATTATAATACAGTTTTAGAAATTGAACTCACTTTGATTCATCCTCCTCGAAAAAGGCAAGGAACATATAGAGTTGACTAGAATCCTGGATTATGAGAACATAATCAGAAGCGTGGTCTTCCAGGGTGTAATATTCTGTTGCTTTGTTAACACAGCTTTGAGCAAACAGGACGACAGGCTTTGCATCATAATAAGTCAACAGATAATCAGCTGTTACCAAATTTTCATTTGCGTCAATTTGTAATGATGGAAATCTCTTGTTGATAAGGGAGGCTAAAAACAGGTTTAACAAATGTGCAATTAACTCTTGGTGCTCTACGACATGATGAACATGTAGTTTGGCCATTTCTGGTCAATTTGTTGTATCCAATCTTGGTGTTTGGGTCTGTCAGATAGCAGCAAGACAAAATGCCCTGCATGCATTTGGTAGACCGACCAAACTGATTGGCATCAAACTAATTATAAAAATTCATCAACTTGAATATAAAGTATTTCTGTTTAATGCCCAACTACCCATCAGGTGTCAAGGACTAGACTTCTTTACAATTTTTTTAAAATTTTTCATACGTACAAATTACTAGTGGTTAACATGGCAAATACAAGTAGGATGTCCTAACAATTCAGTCAGTCAACATAGATGCACTTATAAATAGAAATGGAATTCACCTGGTGTCGCTTTGATTACATTCGCCCCATCCTCGTCAGAAGCCATCAGCCTGTCTTTAGATCTGCTGAGTAGACTCAAACAGTACTTAATCCAACATCTGTAGACATCACTCTTCCTATGATTATACTGCTCAAGACTAAATAGACAAAAAAAAATGAACATGAATTATTAATGTAAGAAATATCAATTATGAGATTTACTCATGGGATCTGTGCAGTGATGAACTTGTCTGGTCTGCTCAAATAATTTTGGTCTACCTATCTATGTCTAATTCCAGCAAGAATTGACAGACCAAAAATTACCATTCATGATAATACGATCCATAAAAAGTGATGTGTAAATTGGCTCAAAGTAAAGTATTTCCCATCATAAACACAGTTTACCTTTTTGACCACCCGTTGGGTGTTGAAATCATTTTACAATATATTTTTCATACTCCTATCAATTAAAAATCCATGGGCTCTGTCAATATTTTAAGCCAGAACTGCAAGCATGTCAATCAGTTCAAAGTAAAGTAATTAATCTATTTATGTTTAATGGCCTAATTGACCATGTTAATTATTTCAATTAATTACTCTTTTTACATAAGGTCTTGTTTGAGATGAAAAAGTTGGTGACACTAACAGGATTTGAATACAAGAAAAATGGCGAAAAGAGGGAAAATTCAAAAGGTCAGGTTGAGATGGGGGAGTTGGTATTCGAGTGGATTGAAGTTAGCTCAAGTGGTTAGAGCAGCGGTATATTGAGCCAAATGAATTTGAAACCTATTTATTCTTCAACTCACCCAACACCTTAAATAAAAAGAATAATTATTTGAAGTAAAGTAATTATTGTCTTACAGGGACTTAACATCCAAGTTGGGTGATGCAGACGAGAGGTCAAACCATTTTACAATACTTTTCATACAAATGTCAATTAAACATCCATGGGCCTGCTGGGATCCAAACCAAGAACTGCTAGCATGTCTTCCAGTTCAAAGTAAAGTAATTATTGTCATAGAGGGGAGCTAACGACCAATAACTATTGGGCGATGCAAACATGGGGTCAAACCACATTACAAAACTTATTATACAAATGTCAATTAAACATCCATGGGATTGCTGGGATCCAAACCAAGAAGTGCTAGCATGTCTACTAGTTCAAAGTATTTATTGTCATAGAAGGGAGCTTAACATACAATTAAGCACTGGTTGTTGCTGACAAAGGGTCAAACATTTTACAAAACCTTTCTTACAAATGTCAACTAAAAATCCAAGGGCTCTGCCAGGATCTGAATCAGAAACCACTAACTTGTTGATCAGTTCAACATGAATTCATCTATTCACAGGCCAACAAAAACTGTAGTCAATTAAAATCAAACTTATTAACAATATGTCTAACTAGATCACTGTAAATGTTTACCTCGCTTCATATTCTTCATTTTTGTCAACAATTTCATCTAGTTCTTTCTTTTTAAGGCTGAGCATATAGGAGGCTGCGGCAAGGTGATGTCTCCCCTCTTTGAAGGCATTCTGTTCTGTGAAATACTGTGACAGAGAGGCCGAATTGAGAGCCCAATCAATCTTATCATAGTCATTCGTCTCAAGCTGCCTCCTCAGCGTGTTGTGACAAAAGACAGCCGATTCTATCGTATTGCCCATCGCTTTATATACCTGCGCCATGTAATAGAATGTGAGTGTATGGGTCTTTTCAAACATCTCTTTGCCCTTCTCATCGCACGTGTCTTTGTCATTAGTGAACAAGAAATGATAGCCAAGAGGGGAGACCGTTTTGAGCTCCTTGTACTCTTTGTAAAGATTGTCTGCCCTTTCGAGATAGACTAAGGCTTTCTCATCTTCCTGCCTCATCGAGTACAAAAGCGCCAATTGGTTCAAAGTGCAGAGTGTCGAAAGAATAAAATAATCACTGCACTCTTCAGTTTCAACCAACTTGAGGCTCTTGTGGAGGTATTCTTCTCCAGAAACTGGCTCATCGACATCCATGCATATTGTTCCGAGAAGTGTGTAAACCGCCGTCAACATAGATTTCTCTTTTATCCCGCATTCGTTTCTTTCTTTTATTGAAGTTTCCATCTCTTTGAGGATGTCCCTTGCCTGGTATTTGGATCTGTAAGGTTCATCATCAGGATCTTTGGTGTGTTTGACGTCGATCAGTTCTTTCACTCGTACATATTTTTCTTTCATCGACTCTTGAAACCCGTCTATTTCTTCCATTTTTAGAACAAGTTTTTTTGTACTTTTTTATAAAGATTTTACTTTATCTAAATTATGCGAAATCACAGACCGTACTGACAACGACGGGCGTACAGCTGACGTCTGTAATACCAACAGCTGTTGACCGTACCTGGAAGAAGCATAGTTTCCTGTTGCCTGGCGACAGCCAATCCGATGCCTCCCCCGAGCATCCGGGTCAAACTGGTTCACCAGACGGAAGGCAGTATCGTTTAAAACAAATCAAATTTCGTTTATTTACATTTGGTAAGTTAATTTTAAACATCGACCTTTGGTTAATTTATTCATTGAAAAAACACAAACCCAGCACTGAAGTTGGAAAATATCCGAAATAAGTTTAAATAAACCCAAATCTATTACGCGCAGAAAACGAAAGAAGTGGTTTTTTTAGAAACACAATATTCTAAAAAAACGAATTTTAACATCTTATGCACGGTAAAATCGCGAGAATCGATAATAAATTGCCAAAATAAACGATATCGACCTAGTTTTTGGTTTTGCACGATTGACAGTTGATGAGCGAATCGATCGATCTCTGACTTAAAACCATCATTTTTATTGGTTTATTTATATAACGGTTTGATACCCAGTGATAGAATGAAATGACAATATTTAGTAATCTATAAACAATGGATTCATTTCTCATCTGGAAAAGGTGAAGGATGACACAATCTGGTGATAATTCATGGATCTATTTATACATGTACCTAACTTTTGCTTGAATCCGTATATGAAGAACAAAACTATGCTTGAAAACAACTTACTGTGAGTAGGAACTATCTTTTTAAAAGGACTCCGCAGATGAGTCACTCGGAATGAAGAAGAAGAAAATAAATTTTATTCTGGGGCTTAAAGCCCTACCAGCAGAGCCATATGTAGACTCGTGCTCAACATTAATGCAAAAGATCAATTATAATTACGAAATATATACGTTTTAAAATTATACTTACTGTAAAACTTATATTTACTTACTAACCACCCCTAACTTATACGCAAAATTCAACTAATACGCAAAATAGTGTATGCAATTAAAAGTAACCATCACGTTTAACACAAAAAAATTAATTAATAATAATTTTTAGTTAGGGCTCTGATATTAAATTGCAATGTCGAGAGGTAATCAAATACATGGTGAATAGAGTGAGAAAGAGAATTGTTGGGATGAAATAGAAGATGGAAGGAACGGCTGAAAGTGGTTCTGTGTTAAGGAGGAAAGAGATCAGAAAAGCTAGAGTACGATGATTGGGTAACGAAGGCCAAAATGTAGGTTATCATTTAAGGAAGGGAGTGTGAAGATATTATTTGTTAAAAGAAGGAGCCAAGGAAGTAGGACCTTCTTGGAAAGCCAAAAATGAAGCATACAAAACAATACATTAAGTGCTTAAGTCTATATCCAACTCTCCAGTGTGTCCCTCATACACCACTTTATATATTAGCTTACCTGAAAGACCTGTTGATGTGATTGATTTGTTGCTTCAGACAGATAAAATACGTCTACTGATATAAGTTGTTGTCCAAGAGAAATTATTCTTTTGTGTGTGAAAAATATGATTAACACAAATGAGGAGGAAAATTGGACTCCATCACCGTACTTAGTACTAAGTATTAAATGTACATAAAAACGAGTTTGAATGCGATTTGGTTAAATACATGAATTCATTGGAGGTTGAAATGACCTAGCTGTTGATATCTCCAGAGCCTTTAGCAGATGGGCAAGACAGACTTGTGATCCCAGACTAGGCAATTTTTCTTGTTTTAACATGGGTTCGCAACAGCAGAAGTCATATCAACCCTAGGGGTGCTAGTATTTTGAAAAAATCCTATTTGTAAGTATGTCGTGTTCAAAGGCAGGGCTGCTGGATTCGAACCAAGGACCTTTACCTTACAGTGATGAGTGCCATGTTAAAACCTGCATTATTTTGAATCTCCCCAATCATCAATTCAAAAATTCACTCATACAATAAACATTTTGATTAATTTAATTATTAATAAATGTAACAATATTGTACTAGTGGTTTCTGTAACCATTTTCACAATTGAATGTTGTCTTGTTAACAGGATTTCATGATATTAATCAAACTACAGACATTATTGGTTTTGAATATATTCTTTCCCTGTTATACCATGGCTTGGAGGTCTCATGGCAGAACAAACATTGATCTTGTTAAAAATCTGAGGAGTATGCAACAAAAATCCGGCACATTAGTCTTAAATCATAAAATTAATTTATTTTATTTTAGAAAACGAAATAATTCATAGCGATGCTATTGAAAAAGTCATGGCGAGTGTTGACAGGGCCAAATATGTGGCGACCAATCCTTATATGGACGTACCACAAGGAATTGGTTTTGGTGTGACCATAAGCGCCCCGCATATGGTGAGGCACAAATGACAATTCTTACTCTTAAAACTAAATCACTAAATGTAAATCAAATTTTAAATTAATTTTAATAATTTTAGCATGCCCATGCTTTAGAACTTCTGAAGTCAAGGTTGGTCCCTGGGGCGAAGGCGCTTGATGTCGGCTCAGGTTCTGGCTACTTGACAACGTGCATGGCGTTGCTCGTCAACCCGGGAGGACTCGTCGTGGGGATTGACCACATCCCAGAACTTGTCGATTATTCCAAAAAGAATGTCATGTCAGACCATCCTGAACTACTTGAAAATGGAACCTTGAAACTTGTCGGTAATTACATTTGATACTTTGCTGGCCGCCTTTAGTTTAAATATCATTTATATTTTGTGATTTTGTTGAAACCTGGGTGAGATTATTTTTTAAATATTGATCTTCCACACATTTTGCTAATCTATTGATAACGTTGAAAAGCCAAAACATGCCTGTTAGACCAGCACAGCCAAAACCTGATCAAAAATAGCCCACTAACTTTGACAGCTGTATTAAAATTCTAAACTAATGTTAAAATTACAATAGCATGAATGAAAATGCTCAATATATTTCAAAACAGCCAAATTTCAATTTGTCATATGTTACAATCCATTATTTAGTTGCCAATCATTTTCAATTTCTATTCTTCAAATTGCATTGATTGGAAATACAAATGTAGAGTTTGATTAATTTTAATGTAATGAACTTAACTCTTTCTAAAAAGTTGATTAAAAAACATGACAGTGTATCAAATCTAGAAGTTGTCTTCAAGCAGCATTTTTTCCCCACGTCCAACATAATAAAACCAATAAATAACAAAACCAAAATATACCTGTTAGTGTTCTTCTAACTTTGTTCAAAATTTGTACAGGATGAATAGCCAAATTTTATCAATATTATTAATAAAAAAATAAAATGTATGAAGGTTATAGAAACCCACTACAATCCAGTTTTCATTAATGGCATAGCTGCTCTAGTTGTACTAAAATTCACAGAAAAATTGATAAATGTAATTGTGCATTTTATTTTATTTTGTTTTCCGCCAAAAATGTTTTCATGTTAATCACCAATTTTTTGTCAAAACTTCGTAATTTAAATTTAATTCCTTAGTACGTAAACTTGTATCATTACATTTCAATAACTAACCCCAAGCCAGCTTATAAGATGTAGTACAAAGTCATCAAGTCATCTCCTCTCCTCCTATCAATAGGTGTCCCTCAGGGCTCCATCCTGGGGCCTTATTGTTTTGATTTTTCATTAATAACATCTTAACTTGTAGCTTTTTTCAGTATTGCAGCACAATTTTCTCAAATTCATTGATTTTAAATCCTTTCAAAAACTTCAAATTAATCCTCGCACTCGTTATGTATTGAACATCAGATAATGATGTTTTTTCTATCTTAATAGTTGGTGATGGACGTGAAGGATATAAGCCAGATGCTCCATATAATGCCATTCATGTAGGAGCAGCATCCCCTGAACTTCCACAGCATGTAAATCTTTTTCTTACAAAGCTTTAAATTCAACGTTCCTATTTTATAAAACCATTTGATTTCAGCTTGTTAACCAACTTGCTCCAGGTGGGAGGCTCATAGTGCCAATTGGCCCTGCCAATGGTGACCAGCGTCTAGAGCAGATCGATAAAACAGCAGATGGGAAGGTCATCAGGACCCCATTGATGGGTGTCGTCTATGTCCCCCTCACGGATAAAAATCAGCAATGGCCTGGCAGGTGGAGATAATAGCTAAATTTAAAATTTAATTATTGCAACTCAAATTTTAAATAATACACACTTTGACATTTTCTTTCTCCTTTTTATTTTGACTACAATATAAAACATGAATTTCACACTGGTTTTGCTGGCTTTTAAGGTAATGTACTTAATATGCTTCAATATTTTTATCAGTAATTAGTTTACATAATAGGAAACTTCTAATGTTCATTATTGTGTTAGGGTTTTTTCCAGTTAATTATTCGAACAATATCTATAATATAGTGTCATTTGTCTATTATATCAGTCTTAATTAAAATTTAGAACCTTTATTAGAATAGTTGGTCATTTCTGATCATTTTGGTCTGCTTTTCCTCGCTGTTTCGATCTGTCAATATGTTTCCGCTTCTTCATATTGAGTCAAAGAGTCATTAACGTACAAAGACAAAGAACTGAAAATGAGAAAGACCAAAACATCCAGCATAGGCAGACTAGAATGATTGGAAACAAACAAACTACTAGTTACACCGCACAGATACTAATAAAAAGTCTGATAACTAATTTTTTGATAAATCTAATTTCTTTTCCCAATGATTTACTTACATTTACTTTTTAATAACTGCTTTTGTAATCCTATACTAACAATTGTTTAAAACTAAGGCCTGGATTTATGTGTGAAGTAAAATATAAAATACATATGTATATTTCTTAACAATACACAAGTAAAAAAGAAAAATATGTAAAATTAAAAAAATTAGTTATGCATTTCCTAATCAAATAGAAAATAAACATGCAATTTTTGTTATTATTATTATTTTAAATATGAAGGAATTTTAACTATATATTTGCTATTTAAAAAATGTGAAAAAGAAATAAAATAATAATTTTAAACTTCAAAATTATTTGAAATAATTTTCATTGTTAAATTTTCAAAAGTAAAATGGTGTCGATATGGTGCTAAAACATTTTTATTCTTGATTTTTTTATTAATATTACAGTATTCATTACTTATTTAATCATTTATTTCCATATTTCACGAATTTACATCTATCATCTTCATTTTTAATTTATAATCTCCTGTTTTTACTTCATGTATTTGAAAAAGTAGATTCTGATAAGGGTGTAAACTTCCTGAACATCTTTATAAATGTTTAAGTAAATAATGAATTTAACTTTTTTTAAACCACATAGAATTGATTTTTTAAACAAAAATCAAAAATTTGCTTAAAAATGTCCATGTTAAAAAAAAAACCCTATAAAATATTTTCAATAGCAAAGTACATTCCACATCTATGGACATAATGGGGACCCAATTGAAGGCTACAATTATGCTGGCTAGATAACCACCCTGTCTGTCCTTGTTGCAATGAGATTATTACAACAAAACACATTCTTCTGCATTGTCCAATCAGCCCAGAGACACCACATCTCTTATCCGCAAACCCTCTATAACATACTAAAAGACGATCAGGATATAAATTAGTATGGCCTTTGCCTTGCTGTTTGTGTGGGTGGGGAGGGCCTTGGGTCGAGCACTTTGCGTACGGGCGGAAAAGAATACCCTGGTTCTTGAGGGATGTGGCTGCCCATACACATCCTTTCAGGAGACCCGAAACAACATTAGTTCAGCTGCAAAGATAACATCACGCAGATAATATAGTGCTCGTCCCTCTGCAATGTGGATGGCCCTCCAGGCCTCTTCCTCTCTATGGCCGTGGCTCCTCTGGTTTGGTGGGGAGGCTGCATTGGTGGTTGCTTTAAGGCAACTATGACCCTTGGTGGTTTTACGTCTTTTAAAAATTTAAAAAAAAATACGCTTGGAGGACGTGAGAGGATTTTTTTTTTTTTTTTTTTTTGCTATTTTCCCCAATATTTCAAGTCCAGGATTATTATTTTATCCCGTATTTTATAGTTTTATGAGAGCCACCTTTGATTACAGTATTGTTGTTGCAGAATGTGACACACTGGGTTTCCAGGTGGCGTAATTGTGCTAGTCACAAATGAATAGATGGATGTGATAAAAGCGAAATTTTACTCTACTCAGGCTTTAAAGAAAACTTTTTTCATGTTTATTATCAAAGAATCCATATCTGAAATTTTATTCCTCTTGAAATCTTTTTTCTCAGAAACCCTTTAAGGTAAAATATGTAAAATCCAACAAATATTTACAAAATTGTAAAATAAAACACAGTTTGATTGCTTTTAAACAGGAAGAAACATAATTTCCAAAAACAGTGTAAAAGCTCAGAAAAAAGTCAAATACATATAAATCCAGTTCCTACTTACATTACTTTCTACAATGACTAGCACAACTTACACTCCTGTTATGTCTTAATCACATTTTATTTTATTAATAATTTAGGTTGAAATATTGTTTTATGTCATCGTTTAAACATTGACACTAGTTTTAACCAAATAATTCAAATAGTTTGAATTAGTTTAAAAATAATTACTAATTATTTTGATTGTGAATTGCACAAACAGCAACATTTTTCTACGATATAATTTATTTATAAAACTGTATGTATATATAATTAATAAAAGTTGAATAAAATTATAAAAATCCTTACTCTTGAACATATGGCCACATTAAACACTTATTAGTTTATACAATATTGCTGGCCCTTTCTTGTTTGTTTTCAAAAATTTGGATCAAATATTTTTTTAATGTAACAGCTATAAATAAGATTACTTTCAAAATTTCTATTTCTATTTTTTTTTCATTTAGTACCAAATCTAGCAAAAAGTTTTTATTTTTAATAGTTAACTCCTTCTGTTACAGTCCGATAATTATTAACAAAATATGATTAATTTTGGTTAAATAATTTACATTGTTTTCTAATGAACTAGATTTAATTCATGTTTTCATTTGTAAGACGCATGTGGCAGAAACTTGCTCGGGCGGCTTTAAGACAGCGTCGACAGGAGGTAGCAAAAGAACACAGTTAACTTTTCAGTTACAAATCGTTTTAAATTTTCGGTGAGCATTAGTGTAAATACAAAATATTCTGCCACAATTTAGTTTTACGACTAATTAACCTAATCCAAATAACTCATCTTGTCGTTGGATTTGTTAGTCTAAATTCATCACTATTTTCTTTTGTTTTTTTTTCCAGGAAAATGTGAACTGATTTGAATAACAAGCTCACAATTTGTTTCATTATGTGTGTGTTTGTGTGTATGTGATATATAAACTTCATAATTTAAACACTTTATTAAAAAAAAATGTAAATATAAAAATTATTTTTTACTTTGTATGTGCATAAATATATTAATTGATTAATTTAATTTTAATAGTTTTACATGCAAAATATGGTTATTATTTGTTGTGTTATTTAAAGGATTGTGAGATTAAAAAAAAAAATAACCTCCTGTTATTTTTATTTCTATACACCATACTGTATACATTTTTTTCTTATGTGTAAATGTTATACTGCATACACAAAAATAATTTCTTTTATCTTTTATAGATTAAAATAATTATTATACTTTTCACAAACCAATTTCAAATCTTCCTTGTTTTATTTTTATTTACTAATTACTGTAAAAACTAGGAAGATTGCCAAGAGAGCGGCAATTCGTTATTTACAATGGTCTAATTATTAAGGCAAAGGCAAAACACAAATGCTATACCCAAAATGATAAAATATATTATAAAAATGCTAACAACTATAAAATTAAATTAAAAACATGCCAGCCAGTTTGCTTTTTTTTTGTAGGCTGCATAAATTATTAGTTCCAGCATTTCATTCCAACCTTTCATTTCAATTTATAAAGTAAAAGATCAGTCTAAAAAAAGATAAAGAAAAAGTAATTACATATATTTTTAAATTATATTTAACTCAATAAATCTAATCAATTTTTAAATTTTTTATATAGATTCTTTTTAACAATAGAAGCCTTCAGTGATTATATTGTACATAACATACCTTTTTTAATTTTTTTTTTAAACTAATTGTAAATAGTACAATAATATGGTATACATATGCTTGATAAATACAATACAAAATGCAAAATAAATAATTATTGTGTTTGACATTCAAGTGCAAAATTACTGCAACCACTTTTACACTGGACCACTGGTTAAATAGTACTTTCATTGGTGAACTCAAAACAACATGGAATGTTTTTCATAAAATAATGGAAAACACGGAAAAAATGTTATGTGATACACGATCTGAAACTTAAGGCTTTCCAAAAATGAATTATAAGAAACTTAGCCACAACACACAATGCATATTGCATTTTAAACATTTTGTAACTGCAACATAGTTCAATAAATATATTACAAAACAAATTAACATGAAGAAGTGTAGTTAAGGTAGTTTCTTGAACCACATCTACTAAAAGCAAAGAAACATTTACAAAATTTCAAAATACAGGCTACATTATTTTTTCAGAAAAATAAAAAATTATTTTATTTAAAATTCTAAGTATATTTTTTAACTTAAAACACCAAAAAGTTGTTGTTTTTTTTTTTTCAAAAACATTTCTTTAATTAATCAATTTCTTTTGCATCCTATCAACTTTTTTAATATTCATAGTAAAAGACTTAAACTTTAATTTATATACACTATTAATTATAATTAACTTGGTAACTATAAAATTGGCCCCCTAAGAGGTCCACCTGGGATTACACAAAATTTTACTCTCTGTGTAACAACCTTATGAGTTTCAATATGTATCTAAGAAAATACTTCTAATTTGAATATAATTAATAAATTCCTGTCTAAGTATTTACAAAATGTACACATATAAAACATCCCTTCTATCAAAACGATTGTACAAAACAAAAAAGGGAGGGATAAACTTGGTAGAATCTTTCTCTCTTTCAGCAAAATCAGCAACCACTCAAGATGTGAACATTTATTTAAACTTCTTTTTTGTCCTACGGGAAAAAACAAGCAATTATTTTTGGCAAAATAACGCACAAAACAAAAAAACCTTGGAATCATAAATGAATTACATTTAATTACTTGAGGCTGCATGTTATACTTACTGATGCTGAGAGATAGGGTTCGTTGAGAGAGTCAACCTGCTCGACAACTAGCTGATGTTCTTGGACATTTGGAAGATTATCATCGTCTTTTGCCTCAACATCTGAGCTGTCCAGAACCCGGAAGTTACTTTTACATTCAGAGTCAAAATTGTGTGGCTCAGCCTTCTTCTGTAGAGTATCGATCGAAGGTAGTTGCTCACTTGTCGTGTAAATAACATGGCTTAGCTGCCCTGTTGTCGAGGTACCGCTCACAACATTCTCGTTCTCATTGAGTACTTGGATAGTGAATTGTTGACTAGAGGAAGAGTTGTCTGTGATGTAAACTGTTTGCCCCTCTAGATCATCAGATAGCAAGGGCATGGAAGGCGGGAGATTGACTTTCTTGTCGCCTGTTACAATACTTGCAGCCAAACCCGCCATCTTTGGTGTGACCGAGGATGGAACTTCTTGTGGTGTCATAATAGGCTGGTTAATTGTAAATGAAGTTTCAAGTACATTATGTGACAGTGTCAAAGGAGGGGGGTACTGTGGGTTAAAAACATTTGTACAATCTAGAGAGTCTGAAGTTTCATTTTGCAATACCTGCGTGTTTGCTAAAGCTTTTGCTAGAATGTCTTGCCCCGGCGGCGTCTGTGAAGTCGTCGATACAGATGGGTTTGATATATTTATTAGCTGTCCGTTTCCATCAATTGAAAGGAAGAGTTTATCTACATCTCCTGAATTTGTCTCGAGGAATATGTTGTTTCCTCCACCCTCCACCGGGATCAGAGAAGTGTTATCAATAGGCTGGTACGTCCCATCCACTGTTAAATAAACCATCTTCATTTGTTCATTCGATTCACTTTGAAGATTCTGTACCACAGGAATGCTCAACATTTCACTCTGCTGCTGTTGTTGTTGTTGTTGAACAGGTTTTACAACTTTCTGAGGCTGATGCTGTAAAGTCTTTCGTGGTGACTTCTGAAGGATATTTGGACTTGCCTGGCGTGGCTTAAACAATTGCTTAGTTTTAATTGGACCCGTGGTCAAGGTCTGTTTAACAAGTGTCTGACCCTTTGATACAATAGAATGCGGACTCTGTATATATACAATTTGAGAACCTTTTGAGCCCACTTTTAATTGTGCTGTCGTTCCTCCAGCTGGCCTCTGAATTTGTACAAATTTTGGCTGTCCGGTTACAAGCTTGACATTGGGATTTGTGACGACTGTTTTACTGGTTGGAGCAACTATTATATTTTTCAATGTTGGCACTTGCTTTGATGTTGATGCTGACGAAGCAAGTATATTTTGTGACTTGGACAAAGGAGGTGAAGTGGCCGTTTTCACAGTTCTATTTGAAAGTATATTAGCCTTTTTAACTATATAACTCCCCTTGTTCCCACTTAAAGTTATCGTCTTTGCAGTGCCCTGCTGAGTGAGTAGCCCTTTGGTGCTTATGACTCTCGTACCAAGTTGTAATGAACCTCCTGTTTTAAGAATTTTCTCAGATTCTGCAGAGAGAGTAACAGTCTGACCGTTACTAGTAGAATCTGTGGGCAAAAGTAAGATTTTTTGGGAAGTATTTACATCTTGATCGCCAATCTTGATCAGGGAACCTGCTGTCTTTTGTGATTTGACAACAATTTGAGAAGGGACAGTTATAGACTGCACACTGCTCGTAACTGTACTGCTTACGGTCCTTTTGTTCAGTATGGTATCTTTTGTTTGCAACTTCTTCTGCTTACCAGGAATTGTTATGACCTGTTTCCCATTGATATAACTTAAATCACCAGGCAATTTCGTATCACTCGCTTTTTTTAACTGTATTTTTATTTTTTTCACACTGCTAGTTTCGACATTTTCATTAGAAGTAGGTGGATCTAAAAAAGTAGACGATTTAAGATCTGGAATTAAGTCATCGCCCAGAACGATTGGCATGGAATTGATGTCAAGTTCCATTTCCGAAGGATCCACAAGACTCACAGCATTATCAGTTTTACTCACATGCTGTGAAATGTTACTGGCTTCATCCAATTCACTATTTATTAGTTCTTTATTCACCTCAATATTCAAGGGACTATCATTTGCAGTACTCTCATTGGGTGTCTGGCTGTCTTTCATGTCAACGTTTTTTTCAGATTCATAATTTTCTGGTTGGGTTATTTCATTGCTATTTACTGACAATGATGTTTCAATTGGATCTTTTGACTTGTTTAAATAATCATCAGTCTGTAAGTCTGGGAATTTACAACTGTGCACAGTTTTATCATCTTTTAAACTTGCTTCATCTATCAAAAATGTTTTCATTTCTTCTTCTTCTTTACCTTTAGTTAATTTCTGTTCTGTTTCGACAACAAGAGATGAGTCAAAAGATTTTTCATTTTCAACTTGCTTGCGTTTTTTAAATGGAGAAGATATCCAGTCTTTTGTCATCGTATTATCTTTGGCCTTTTCAGTCTCAGTTAAAAAAAGTTTTTGCTCACTAGACCTTCGCTTTTTTAAAGGTGGTGAATCCAGGTTAAGGCTCTTTTGTGGTTTTTCATTAGCCATTTCTTTATCCAAGGCAGTATCAGAAAGGTTAAAATCAAAAGTACTTCTAGGAAGAGATGAATCCAAAGAATTATCATTGTCTAGTGTATCATCTTTGCCAGCAGAATTTTGCTCCCTGTGTTGTTCATTATTTTCATCCGTCAACGTGGTTGATTTCACTTTTTTTCTGTTAACACCCATATTGGAATTGGTTTTTGGTGACGGTATTGTATCTTTTTTTGTTTCATCCAAAGTTTCATCTAAAAAATGCTTTTTAGGAGATTTGGACGAAGAAGAAAATAATGTACTTGGGATGTCAGGGAGTTGTGGAACCTGTGTATCATCTAACAGTTCTGAAAACTCTTTAGAAAGAACATCATGATCTTGCTTATCATCGGCACATTCATCAAAAATTGGGATTTCTTGTTTTTTCGGTTTTTCAGCACTTATCACACGAGGCAACTTCTGCCCAAATTTCATTGATGAATTGAGATTAATAGATTCATCGATATCATCAAAATCAAAGCAAGATTTTTCTTGTGATTTTTCACTAACTTTTGATTTTTCATCACACTTACTAGTATCACCAACATTACTGGTATCAGTAATCGGAGTTGCAGTTTCTTCTAAATCACCATTTGTTTTGTCAGTTTCTTGTACCAAAGAGTCATCAAGCATAGACTCATCCACATTACCAGTTTCTTCTCCAGAGTCATCCATCCAGTCCTTCAATAAATTTTCTCTAATTTCATCATTATTCTGCTTAGAATCAGTTTTAATTCTATTCTTCTTGTGCCTTTTCTTTTCTCCAGTGTCCTCTGATTGGTTTTTACGTTTCACTGATGATGAGATATACTTCCTCTTGAAGATTTTATTCTGCTTATACTTTGGAGTAGATGACCATGGAATTCTATCTCCATTTTTTGTAAAGCGAAGCGGGACGCCGTTCGTGTCATGCGTGCTATGAACTCTAGTATGTACTTCTACAAGAAATTTATTGTTGCAAGTGTATGTGCAGTTGCCGCATTTATACAGATAATTATACTGGAAGGGAGTTCTTTGAATTCTTATGTAACTTTCATGATTTTTGTTGGTGTAAGGAGAATCTGATACATCCCCGAGAAAGCCTAACGTTTTCAAATGCGTGCTTTTATTGACTTCTGAGAACCGCTCTGATTTTTTGGGCTTGGGCGTCTTCTTGAATCCTAACTGCTCCTCCACACTGACTGTCTGTTCCGGGAGAAAACACGGATCATAAATAATATTTGGGTCACCTCCAGTGAGGGTCTCAGCCATGGCAATGTCCTCCGGAAATTTTTTCATGCCCGATGGCACATCTCTGGTCCCACTGGATCTACACATATCTATAAAAAGGAGTTTGTTTAAAATTTTTATTTATAACATAAAATCCAACTTTATACCTAGCCCTTTTTTTATGAACTCTTCCTTCTTGCGGCAGTTGTAATGGTAAATCTGATTAAGGCTCTTTACATATTCACTACAACAAACAAATTTTTAAAATAAATACACCAAGCAACTAACTTTTTTTTTCTTTTTTTTTACATATGTCCATTACATACCAACAGTAACGGTTTTTGTTTGTGCCTACAATCCAGCTAACAGTTAATTAAATTTAAATTATGATATTTCAATAAAATATCCATTAACAATGCAAGTTAGAAAGAGGAAATAAATTCAAGAAAAGAACATGAAAAAACTGAAATGTCATAGTTCTCAACTAAATACAATACACAATTTTCTATTAATCACCTAGACAGACAATATATTTAGTAGCTTGTACATATGAAAATGTGTTTGTAATTCTAAGCTTTCATTGGACTAACACCATGGCTAGCACTGTATCTGGAAGAAACATGCTGTAAGAAACCAAATGCAACAGTGGCAGTTCAATAGGAGCAATTAAGGATGAGATCTGGTGGCCAACATAGTTAAAAGCAGTGTGTGGAGGATTCTTGTGATAGAAGTGTAAGAGGTCGTAAGATTTGTTTACTAAAAGAACGTTCACTTCATATGAAATTAAAACCTAAATTACTTTAACAATTATTAATAATGCAATTCTAGCTTGGCTTCATAATTAACATATAAAAACTGAAAGAATGGCTCTACTTTCAATTCCCAGAGGTTAAAACTGTCAATCTCTGGTGATCTTCATCCACTACACAGATGGCAATGGGAGAAAATCTTTTTTGCCATCTTCATTTTACAGTTATAGTTAGAATAAATTATCTGACATAACTTCACATTTTTATCTAAAAATTGTATTGGGTAACTAAAAAAATCATAGGAAATTAAAATAAAACTCCTAAACTTACAAGTACAAAGAAAATAAAGCTGTAAAAAGTAGGATGATATTAATTTTCATTCCCTTGAGTTTCTGTTTCTTATTTATTTTTGTATTTTTCTAATTAAAACTTTGTAAATTTAAAATTGTAGAGGACACAATGTTAATACAGTATAAAAACGGAGTTCTTTATGCAATAAACAACCACCAAAAAAATAGTTATGGAGTTTACACAATAGTTCTTTAGTGAAACAAATGAACCTTTTTTTTAGATAGAATTGTTACTTGTGATGGAACGTGGATTCTCTACGATAACAGAACACGTTTTGGACAGTGGTCTGACAAAAGAGAAGCAGCAAATTTTCTGACCCCCCCCCCAACACCATAACCAAAAAAGGTGATGGTGACTCTGGTGGGCTGCTTTACTACAATTTCATGAATCCTGGCAAAACAACCTATATAAATAATGTAAAATTCACACTTACAGCTGCCTTGTTAATATCCAATTTGAGAAGGCAACCAAGGTGTTTTTAGGTTTTATAAATGGGACTTAGTTTTTAGGTTTTTTATTTTTTAATAAATATAAAAAAATATTTGTCTAGAAAATTTTCATGATGCCTTTGTAATACCATGGCTCAGCTATAAAAATTTGCTTCACGTAAGACATACAGTATAAATTTTTGTGTGGGAATTTATGTAAATTTTTTTTAGCAGAGGTTCAAGTTTTTTAACATTTAATAATTGCGACTTTGTTTTAAAAAGTTAAAAGAATAATAATAATAAAATGTAAATTGCTAAGGATAATGAAAAACGGAAAAAAAGAGATAAATAAAATTTCTTTTAGTTTTGATTTAGATTTTTAAATAACATTGCAGTATTGCATATATTGTGCCTCGGCACCCTTTCTACCTGTCAGGAATTGTCTCTTTTGTGGAGGTTAACCCATTTTTGAGTTAACTCGAAAGAAGCCTTTCACAATCGTGTTAGTGTATCAAGAAGTTATGGACGTATTCTTATTAGTCTTTTAAGGTTACCCCATAAATTCGATGGGGTTCAAGTCGGGAGAATGAGCTGGCTAGGCAAAGCCCCTGATGTTACACTGTTGAAAGTACGTTGTACTATGTAAGCAACATGTGAATGAGCTTTATCTTGCTTTAAAATTGGATTGTCGCTGATTTCAACAAGGATAGGCAACGGATGATGTTCCAAAATTTCATCCACATAAGGAATGGCCATCAAAGACCTTCCACAAACAACCAACTCTCTGCGACTATCCATTGAAATTCACACCCACACCATCGCTGAACTAAGTTGAAAAGGTAGGCTCCAGAAAAAATTACAGGCTTTGTACTTTTCATTTCATCTTCTCCAGACTCTTTCTTCCCATCTGGAGGTCATAGAGAAAATTTTTAAAAAGAACAGCAGACCAATCACGCAAAGATTGGATGGCTGTGCTCTTGAGCAAATGCAAGCGGTGCAACCCTTCCTGTTCTGGTCGAGCGAAAAGTCATCAGCCGAAACTGATTTAAACTTCTTCGAGCAGTGTGTTCAGAAATTTGGAAACCTCAAACTTCCTGTAGCTGATGAATCGCTTGAACAAAGTAAGGAGACGGTTTCACAAAATTCTCAAAGTTAAAAATGGTTAGCCTGTAGTTCTGATGCTCTGGGGCATCCAGGACCAAGCCTTCTATAGTTTCATAGGCAACTCCGATGGGCTGCTTATCTTATGGAACACCTATCACCAATAAGTGCCACACTATACGCAGCACCCTCAGTACTAAGTGGCATTTTTATGTTTAAAAATTGAAATTAAGGAAACAAAGTTAAAAACTAAACAGTTTATTGATTCAGAATTCAAATGAGATTGAATAAACACTTTAAAATCTGTAAAAATTAAACACTGAAAAATACTTTCCTTGTTTTGGAATATAGATTAAGTGTGTCTACCTGTAATTGATATTCCCAATTTAACACAGCATAAACAACTATTTATTGATAAAAATAATAAGACAAATTAAAAGCAGAATTTTCTTTTGTCGAGAAAATGAAAAAAAACTCAGAAGGGCGGAATGTTTTGCCAGTCAGTGTATGCACTTACAATAAAAATTGTGAATTTCTTTTGTAATATAGGATTTGATAGGTCATGTCTTTTAAAATAAATTAGAATTGAGAAGGAAAAATACAGCGAGCAAAAATGTTAAAATCGTTAAATTAGTTGTTATTTTATAACCATAAACACGGATTTTTTTTTTTTTTTTTTTTTGTAGAAAACCTAGTATTTTTACGTCCATACAGTTTTATTTGTATACTAACCAAATCTTTTAATAAATACCTGAATTACACAAAATATGTGTGTTAATATTATTTAAAAGGCAAGTGCATAAAAAAATATTAATATTTCAAATTGCACCAATTTTTATGGAGCCGTGTGTTTTAAAGAAATAAAAAGTGATTTCTGATTACTTTTGTGAGACAATATATGTTCTTTTGGTTATTATTGCCCATTTGAATGAGCCTAGCCAGTACAATAAAATGTGTGTGTGTGTGTACAATGAAAATTGTGGATTTGATTTTGTAACATTGGATTTAGAAATGACTTTTAAACTGAATAAATTAGTATTATAAAGTAAAAATACACCGATTAAAAAAATTGAATATCACTCACTAGTAATCCTCGTTGAAAAATTTGACGACGACGAGGGGTTTTTTCTTTAAACCCGCGGTCACATCTTCGTCGAGCTTGTCTTGGTCGACGACCTGAGCCGGCCACCAAACGCTGGCAAGTTTCACCCAAACGACCTGGTCTGGCAAGTAAGTCACCTCCGTCTGGTCGCACATCTTACACCGTCATACCTTTCAAAACGTCGTGACGATGAGAAACATATCAAATAGGGCAAACGTCACAAATAAACAGGCGAATCCGCCCCAAAAGGGAACAAAGCAGTAAATAGGGGTAAACTAATACCGAAATCATACATGGCGGCGAATAGCCTGTCCTCGACTCTAGAGTCGGGCTGCATACCTTTCTGACCCGTTGATGTGAAGCAGTTCACGCCTTTTCGGAGAAACCGTCCGCACTAGCCGAGAAGGCGAGTCGAACCGCAGTTGTATACCGAGGAACGCTGTCAACAAAACAACTACCTTGGAAAAGGGTGATAATTTAAGAAAGCAAACAAGCATCTGACGTCGGCAGCTACAAGAAACGGCCACCAGTCTTCATGCCATCTCCCCCCCCCAGCCGGAAAAGGTGGCATTGAAATCGCTTCAGAGACAACCTTTTGTACAATTTCCATCTTTAAACCATTACCAACAAGTCGAACTTAGAGAAAAATAAAAATTGCCCATATCCAAATGAAAACTAAGTCAGTTCCAATCTGCCAACTTTGTACATACGTCTCAGTCGCTGGGAGGGGATTTTCAAAATGGTATTCCTATGCCCGACTCCCGTTACCGTCCTAACTCGTAGTACTCGTACGCTATTGCTATTAAACTTCTTGCTACCCCTCAAACCCAACCCAATGATTTACACACAAATTTTACCTTCAATGGTGGGTACACACCTATAAAAATTTACGCCGAATACGACACAGCTTTGTTTATGTGCGGGAATTTGTGTGTGGAAGGTAGCACGCAAGAATTTATCCAACCTTCAACGCATACACACCGAGATGTAATAGGTTTATTGATGAACATAAAAGCATTTGCACCGCATAAAGACGCCATGTCGCCGCTTCTGTCGCAAAAGATTTTCCGCCAGTTTGCCTACATTCAATACCTCAGAATGAGTTGTGTACTTAAGTTTTTAAGTTCAAGTTTTTGTATCTACGCATATTTTTTGACTATATCTCCACACTTTGAAGGTCACAACAATTCTGGGCTTGTTAATTAAGTTCACAAACTTACTGAAGTAGGCAAATAATCTTTTGCAGCAGATTGTCTATACTCGACTGTATAAGGAATATTTAAAATAAAAGCAGACCTCCAGTGAAAATTTATGCCCATTAGAAAGCCATCAGATATTTCTCTTTGTTTTTACTTGTTTAACCTCTTTGCTGATAGCCTGAACATTTATACCACTGTAACTTTTCTGCTCTCCTTCAGAAAGTTCTGTACTAATCTTGAGAGGAGTTCGTGTAACAACATGGAATTAAACTTAAATAAAGGCTGAAAAGGTTGATTCAGACATAGTCGATACATGCCACAGAAAGTAGCATCATGACAACTGATTAACAGGCAATGAACGCTACGCTGTATCACCTTGTCTCACCCTGCTAATTATCACTAATTTTTGAAAGGAAAGAGAACATTCAGTATGCCTGGAACGTGTATATAGAGAGGAGTAAGGATGGTGGAAATGGTTGTTCTGTAGTTGCTATAGAGCTAACCAGGAAACGGAATTTCTAGTAAGAGCTGATAGTTCAAACAAATCAATATGCTTAGCCGTGGTTCAGATACTCAGTGTTATTATTAGTGTTATCTCCTGACAACAGATCAATATGTATCATGATTGATAGCTGTATCACTCTTGACATATTGAGGAATGGTAATTGTCACTGGTCGCTGATAGAAAACATCAGATAAGTATAGGGATAAAAGAGGTGGCCACAAGGCCTTCTGCACCTCAGCCTGAATAGATATACCTCTGTTTCTTATAATTCCCTGGCCAGCTTTAGGTTGTTAATAATTAATAATAATTAATAAAATCCATAATTTTCCCATCGGCTTCTTCGTATAGGATCTTGTGTTTTATTTTTCTTGTCCTAGTTTCAAAAACATGCACCTACAATGTTCTGCGGAATCTTCCTGGCAGTATCTGCACAGTGCTTCTTGTTGGTACCCCTATCCGGTGTATGTTTTCTTTAGTTCTGTCACGGGTCCAACAGAATCCTAGTTCGGTTGCAGTTGCCTTCCAGTAATTCTTTTGTAAGTTTTGTCGATGGTCCTTCTAGGAATCTCTTCACGTGCCTCATACTCCGTATTGTTCCACCAGATTTGGAGCTCATTAAGGATCGATTATAAGATGTCTCCACTTTTGCTGCAAAGTAGGGTTCAGGACTCAAAGATACCAGAAAAAACTATTCTTTTTATCTGAGAAATTGAGATGGATGGTATATTTTGCTTGGGTTAAAGCACACATGGTTCTTAAGGAAATAAGTAAGATTTCTCATCAGGTCTAACAATGTGGCTTTTTCATCATTTTGGGAACATGTATACAATGCACAATAGAATGAAAAATGGCAGAATTGTGAAAAGGGTCCAAAGCTTTTCTTTCCTACTGTTGAAACACGATAGCAAGTCATTTTCAAACTTTACAAAATGACGCATATCCTCAGCAGTCATGGTAGACATTCATGGTCAAAGCATACCTCCATCAGTTCAACATAATAGACCACCCAACATGTCAATTTTTACAATCAACAATAATCTATTTTTTTCATAGTACGCACAACATTAACATTTCTTCATTGTTTAGGGTCCATACATATTACACACTCAGTTTTTGTCGATTTTTTATATTTCAACATTTTATTACAATCCACATTTTCAGATTAAATTTAATTGGATGATATATAAATGTATTTACAAATATTTACATAATTAATATTATTTTCCCATTTTACTTCACTAAATAAACTTCATGCAGAGGTAGCGAAGTCACTTCCTCTTGTGACACCTGGCATTGTAGGGTGGGTCCTGTTGGACACGGGCACGATATGGTCTAATATGGAGGAATTAATGTTTCCTAATTAATGTAGGATAAAAGGGATTTTGGTACTCCCTTGGCAAGAGAACAGTAATGGTCGGTCACACTAGAAAGAACCTGAAGAACTGGAGTTAAATTCACACCCAGTTCCAAGAACATGGCAATCTCGTCTACTTAGTTAACATTTATGCAGTATTTAAAACATGGAGTGATCGATTTAATTGTTATTAGGAAGTTTCACACCACTTCTTTGATACAGTTTAGGATTATGATGTGATTACATATTTTTATTTTTGATTGTGAATTTCAGTACTTGAATTTTATTTTTGATTGTGAATTTCAGTACTTGAATTTTATTATTGATGTGAACAAAGTTCAGGGTTAGGTTGGATAATAGAATTTTTTTGTTAAATCATATATTTTTAATAGCTTTGGCATATTTTAACCATAATTTGTATTATTTTTTCAAAACAATTTAAGTTTTTACTGTTGTTAGAGTACATTGATTGATCATTGTTAAATCCATTCCTGTGGTTTGTTATCTTGAAGATGTGAAACATCCTAACAACCCTAAATGGTACCACACATCCACATCCTTAGAACAGTCTGATTGAAAGGAGTAATCTTTAAAAACTTCAAGACTTTGCAGTTATCAGCATTAATAGTCTGTGGCCATGCATTACGTTGAGAAGGCATCAAAATATTTTTAAAAGTAGGTACAATCACTTAGACATTCATACGTTATATGATAGATAATAGTTATACATAATAATGTTTCAGAAAAACATTTTCTGAAACCTATATCACACCAGATTGCATCACGATTTCAGAATAATTATTGATTAATGGTCACTAATAATCACAACACATAATTATGTTTCGAATCCTGCTCAAGACACTAGCTTTTTCACCTATACCAAGACCTTAGATGTTAAAAAAGTATAACTAATTATACATAATAATACAATAGTAATATTAAAATTATCAGGTGGCCCTCAGAGGACCTGAGTCATAGAATAGGCCAGGCGACTTACTTTTAGACTAAAGTATGTCTTCCACCTTATATGGGACTTGTGAGGGGTTCCTTGTTTTGATTATTCGAGGAAATTATTGTTTTATTGCATATAGTACTGAGTTTTGGGCCCCTAGTATGTGTTGAGAGTGAATGCATTTATTGAAAGAATGTGTGATAGGGGCAATGACAACATTAATAACCATCAAACCTCAATTAGATTATTATATAATTGAATGGCTGATGGAGGAATAACTAGCACTCAATCTCCCTTACTAGGGGAATGGTATGTAATAATTAAGAAAGTGCATTTCAGAGTGAAAGAGTCAATGGACTTGAATTTAGGAAATGATTGTGTTAAGGGCTGAAATCAGGCATCAGTGGTCGCAACTCACTTTAAGTTAAAGGTCCCAAGTTCGAATCCATGGCACTGCATTTGAACCCGACATACTTACAAATGGGCTTTATTTCAAAAACACTGGCACCCCGAGAGTTAATATAAACCCTTGCAAAAAAATGTGAACGTGCAATAACCTAGCTGCTGATAGCCCTGGAACGCAATCTTGGCAGCTGGATGGACAAGACCAACTTATAACCCCAGACTGTCAACACCAGATGTGAGGCCTTTGGTCGTTGTAAATTAAAAAAGCTGGCCTGCGGACTACAAAAAAAGTAGACAGTCAATTCTGTAAATGTATGTATAAGGATTTGAGCTGAAACAAATTAACATTCAATCATAAAAGAATTTGTGAACATCCTACCAGTCTTGTCATAAGAACAAAGACTATCAGTTTTTACTATATGTATATCATTAAATGGTATTCATTATGCTACTTTACGTACTGTCCATATGAAATTGTTTTAATTATGAATAGATAAAATATTTTCCACCTTGCATTATCAAGTTAAGAGGTTTTGATGTGCTGGTGGGAGCAAGCAAACCTCGACAAATATTTTAACAAAACAATGCAATTTAAATCTTGGAGAAAGAAAGTTTATATCAAGGGTTAAACAAAAACAATTTATTTAAACTATTTATAATTAAATATTTAACTATTTAGACATTGATAACATGAAACCTTTTTACATTATCCAGGGCCAGACTAGAATTAACGAACCGGAGTCCATGGCTCAAACTTCTCACCTACTTTTATTCTTTCTGAAACAAACCAAAATAAGCCAAATTTTCAATTAAACTGATATACTGTAAACTGATAACAACATACGTGGTGTGGGAAAGTCATCAGGGTGCAGTTCGATATAATGCCTGTAGATTGCATCTTTTTCTGCATTGTGATTTTCCATCATGTTGTGAATTGCTTTACCGACCACCCATCCACCGACCACAGCCATAATATGATGTTGGATACCTTGAAAATTAATAACAATATTAACTTGATCGTATAAAGCACTTTTAAACCATAGCGAAATAATTTCAATATTTTACTATTAATAATGTAGTTTAAAAAATATTTTATCAGAATGGGACTTCAGGTGCTATGGTGAGTGAATCAAAAAGCAGCAATAATAAAGAAACAAGGATGATCAAGTGAGCCATAATTAAAATTATTAAATCCATTATGTTTAGTTGGTCTGATTCATAATTCTTTTTATATAAGGTCTTAGTTGAAATGAAAAAGCTAGTGCAACGAGCGGGATTCAAACCCACGACCTGACCTTCAGCATTAAAATTACTGGTGTATAAAATTATAAATTTAAAATATGGGTTCTACCCCTGGAAAAAAGATAAGCGCTGCTCGCTATAATAGTATTTTGAGGTTGAGATAGAGTCATATACCATCAAATGTATTGTTCATTGCTGTTTGCTTCACATGCTCAGCTTCTTCCGACCTGAATTCCGTCAAACTGAGTGTGGCTAGGAGAAACTGGAATAAAACTAACAGTGGCTACTTATACTCAATTAATTCTTGCAATCAGAATTCAGGCGAACTAACAGTTAACTGAGTATGATACAAATTGGCTAAAAAATAAACTGTGGCTGTACATAATTGTTCACATCCATATTCAGGCAAATTGAGAAATAAACTGAGTGTGTGTGCAGTTTTGAAGTCGAAGTCCACTGCATACAATATGTGACCTGCTATTTCTGTCACGGTGCTGGATTGCTTGTCAGTGGAGAATGTCTGGCACCATGCATTTACAGTAAAACTTGGTTATAAATCTCCCACTTATAAAAAGTTCCTAGCTCTAATACTTCTTTCCCTCAGTCCCAGTCCCAAAACTATTGTTCAGTAGTATTACTCATTTTACCACTCTGATTTCCTGGTTACAATGCTTCAATTTGAGATTTGAAGCATTTTTTGTTGTTAAAAACATTCACACAAAATGGGCTGTAAAAATGGAAAATAATTTATTTTACATTTTAAATCATTTTTAAATCAACTGTGCGGATGAATGGAGATCAGTTTTGACAATGGCTACATGAAGGGACGCAGAACTAAAAATTGCATCATGCTTTATCTCATTTGTGCTGCATATCCAAAATGTTGATCTGCCTGATACCAAGCTAGTTTCCTTGCTGCCAAACACTACCAGTGAGTCTGACTATCTCTTGATCAAGGAATAAAAAATAAAAAAACATGGACAACTAATCTATAACAACTTTGCCAGAAATTTCTATTTTTCTATTATCGCCATTCACTTTTTGCATGAAGCATGGACCAGCGTCAAGATACAAAAAATTCTGAACTGTTTCACGAAAACAAGAGTTGCAAATTTAGAACACAGAAGAAATTGAAGTTGATTGTTTTATTATTTACAATTTTTTGATATTTTTAATGGTTTGAGAGTAGATGAATTAAGAAACTTGGGACGATCTTATAAACGCAGACGTTGTGTTGGTGGGAGGCTTTGATGTTTTTGATGACAATCTTGCGACAAGCAAACTTCAAGCCTGAAGACCATAATTGAAGCAGTGCATCGAAAGAGGATACATCTGTAACAATCAAACCCCAAAGGCAACCAACATTTTGGACGAAATTAAAAACATTCGTTTTTTGTTTTTGTTTTTTCTGTAACATTCATTCACAAATTCACATAAATTAAAAAACCTTCAACAAAATAACATTGTTTTATATGTAACATGTTGATGTAACATGTTTAATTTTATATACATATATATATATGTTCATAACACTACACCCATTATTCTGTTTTTAAATAAATTTTGTTCATCTTAAACTGTTTTTGATTTCCCGGTAATAATGTTTTCCCAGTCGACCAGACTGCTCAACCATAAATAGAGATATATGTAATTTACTCTTATTATATTAATTTTAATTAAATTAACAGATATATTTTCTTGTTAGTTGAATAAAACAAAATAGCAAAAAAAAATTAATCCTCATTTTTAATAACGGATTTACTTAAGAATAGTAAACAGGAAGATTCCTCATTTTGAAAACACCTTTTTTCATCTTTTTCCTATTTTAATCCAGTTGCATTCTCTTTAACCATGGAAAGACATCATCTCAACCGTTAGTGTGAGAATGAGTCATCAAGTTCCCTGCAAGTGACTATCGGAGAGGCAATGGGCATTATTCAGTGTAGTATCGTTTCCAGGGCTTTAGCCTGATTCAAAGAGGCTGAAAATGCAATAGGAGGCCTGGTAATGGATCTCAGTAAATTACGACCTAATGGAAGACAACAAACAATATTGTCACTGTTGCAAGACGGACCCCTTTTCATACTGCTCATCAGATCCTAAATAAAGTACAAGATATTTTGGCAAGACCTTTACTAATTACATTTGTGGGAGTTGGCCTTGCATTCCTTACTATATGATGACTGATGAGTTGTGTTTCTGTTGGTATAGTGATAGCAGGTGCCAAAGAGTCTACCGAGAACAGGGGATGTGTACAAAACCCCAATACTCGCTCCCTTCAGTGCAGTTTGGAAGAGGTGAAATGGTCTGGACTAAGATTTATACTGGAGGACAAACTAGCATATTGTTAAAGGCAATGTCACTGCAGTCCATTACGTCCAAGAAATTATCGAGGAATACATACCTCAAGCCAGGGATATCATTGGAAAGGATTTTCAATTTCTGGATGCAATGCCATACCTGACAAGCAGAGTTCTTCATCATGTTTATAAAACCTGGGTATTTCCCATCTGCCACTTCCCCCCTGCTGTCTCCAGGCCTCAATCCCATTGAGCACCGTACGCGAGTAAAGGTCTTTCAATCACCATTCACAGCCAGTTGACTGAGGGCAGCATTTCAACATCTATGGAGTGAAATCCCTAATGAAATTAGTAACAACCTTATTCGCAGTATGCCCAATAGAAGCTCAGAGGTTTTAGCTAACAAAGGATATTCCACATGCTATTGTTTTAAAAAAATTCTTGTATCCAATAAACAAAATTATAGAATATTTTTTGCAAAATCCTTAATCAAATTTTCCTTCAATAAAAAGCAATAATTTTTTTGCAATTTATAGATAAAATAAAATAAAACTGCTAGGGAAAGTAAATACTTCAAAATTAGCAATTTCCCTATTCTTTTTTGAGCAGTTTGACTTGGACCAGAAGAGCGTTATAACAAAGTTTTACTGTAAATATTAAATAAACAAAGATTAACAATATTGTTGTCTTTTGATGCTTCAAAAAATAGATGTTAACAAGTGTCTGGAGACCTTTTTTGAAAGAGAGTGTAAAAAAAGAGCCTGATTGTAATAGGTCATACCAGAGAACACAGGTTTCCTGTTGAACCGTCTGGATGCTAAAACGGTTATTAATGAGATACCCGCCAGGCAGGAGGGTGTAAATTTGTCGTACAAAACGGTTTTTTTCTCTTCCGGGTCCGGAAGGAGCAATGTTCTCGGATCGGCGACAACAGCCATCACAAAAATTGAAATTCACACTCAAGGTAAAAGTTAAAACGATTTTTCTCAACCTTCTTAACCTCCCTGTCACAACCAATGCCCTTTCAATATCAAATATCGATTTATAAATAAAAAATAAACCAAACACGGCATATTAACGATAAAATTGGTTTACAGTATTTTTTATTAATAAGAAATAGGATTACAACCAAATTTTGGCGTGAAATGCATCGACTAAAAACTCGCATACATTTACAAAAAACATTGTTTGGTTAATTATAAACTTTTTAATAATAGAACAACTTTTGTCAAGTAAAACATTCTATTGTTATTAATTTTATTCTAATTTTATTATTTATAATATTTGGCGCACGTCCCCTCAGAATTGCAGTGTTCAAAAGTATAATTGGTTACCCTACAATGTTACCCTATGCTTCAAGAGCTTTTTGTTTATTGGTTCCTCCCCTTCATCCAAATAACCCGCCATAATTCAAATTAATTTTCAATTCTAATATACATTGACAACTAGAAATATAATGTAGTATTAATATTAAGTATATAAATTGTATCAGATCATTGTATTTTTATAGAAAAAAAGTAATGAAAACCTTATACCCAGTGTAATTGTATATAATTTATCGAGTATTCTTTGCACATTTCTTGGGAATAAATAATAATAAATATTATTTTTAAAATAAAAAAAACAAAAATCACATATCTTTGTTGATATATTTTATCGATGAATTATCACTTATGTGTCTTACATATGAACCAACCAATCATTTACACTTGTTATAAGAATTAATGAAAAGTAAGATATTAAAAATGAGTTATTAACTGATTGCCGGTAGGGTGCTGGGGTCATCGAGGGTGGTTTGTCTGGGACGGGAAGGCAGGGAACCCCCTGTGACTTAGGGGATGTGGACTTTTTCATGTTGATGTAGATGTAATTGGTTTTTATGTAAATCCTGAGTTGGTCATAGTATAAGTAGAAATTAAAATAAAGTGACATAATTATAGTGAGGCCTGGGCCTGGGGTGCTCCTTGTTTTCTGCTTCTGCCTCTTGTACAACATTTGGCCGGGTACCTGTCATAAGGAAAAAATTATTGCTGCTTTATATATACACAAATTTACAAAAGATATGCACATTACCCACATTTACAGAGTTGGGAATATCACTTCTCAGAGTCCACCGATGCTCTCACAGTTCTAGTTTCCCAACAGATTGCCAATGAGTCCTGCAAATCACCTACCCCAGGTATTGGGGTTAGGGTCCTTGCCAATTAATTGAAAATTTGGAAACAAACTACTTCCAACAAATTATGAAATATAAAGGATTCCAGCCATGATGAGGTTGTACTATGCCAATTACATATAGGGCACACAAATATGATCCACAGGCATCTCATGGCAAAACCTATACCACCAACATGCATTAGCTAACAATTAACAGGAGACTCCAAACTAACTGGACATTTAAAGAAAAGTTGTAAATTCAAGACGGCACATGCAGATTCTGTAAAGAGGCAAATGAGACACCAACACAACTATTAACAAACTCTGGTGCCACACTCGCCCGCAGGAGGAATTGTTTTGGGAAGTATAACGTGACTGTAGAAGAAATTCAGCCATTGAAACCGGGCCTATTAATGAAGTTCTTCAATGAAATAGGACTATGGTGTGCTATAGGCACAGAACGGGGGATATAATAACTTTCAAAGGGCTCAGTATATTATATATTAATACATCTACGGAGTAAGGGTTAATTTTAGAATATTTACGTCTTATAAAAGGAATGTTGTTGCATTTGTTAATGTCCAGTGTCATAATTGTTGGTGCATACTCTTCTAGGTTAGTTAGTGATTGTAGTGTTAGTTTAGGTTTAGTGTCTTTTAGGTTAGTTAGTGAGAGTATTGACTGTTAATCTGTGTTTTATGTGTTAATGAATTTAACAATTTTTACTTTACTCAATGAAATATTACATAAGGAGTAAGGTGTAGATTTAAGCCTGCCAAAAGAGATGTTGGAACTGTTAATGTTCAGTGTCATACATTCATTGATGCACCACTCTTCTAGGTTAGTTAATTATTGAGGAATGGATTGACGGTTAATCTGTGTGGTGTGTTAACGAATGAGTGTTCTTAGATGACGTCATAAGTGTTGTATGTCGTGTTTTGTATTAGGCAGTGATCTGAGTGGTTTGTGGGCGTTTTTTGATTGGCGCGGCCTCTTCTGCCGTGGTCGTCGTGCGCAGGGAAGAGGTTCGCCCTCACGTCTCAGGGGCCAGGCCGAGGGAAAACAAAGGAATCCATACTCGCGTGTGACGTCACAGGGCCAAACATTGCTCAGCTGTCTCCCATCTGTGATAGTAAGCCGAGTTGAAAAAGACGGGCTATGCGACTCGGTTCGAGAAGGTAGAAGGACGGAGCGACTCGGTACACGTCTATCGGGAGCGTAGACCGGAGCTCGGGATTTCAAGACGGAGGCCCGATAGCAGCCTGGACTCGCAGGGAGACCCGGAGGAGGGCGGCTTGGACCCGCCACCGCGAAAGAAGTCTCGGACTTCGGTTGAAGTCGAAGCGACGGCTACGATGCAAGCGAATGGCTCTTCGCCCTCGCCCCAGCTCCTGCTCAAGGAAGAGCAGTCCAACCCCAGCCCGTCGCCAAAGAGCGACCCCGTTCACATCAAGACGGAAAACGGAGCTGAGAACGACAGGATATTCAATAAAACAGACCAGGACATCGTCAGGCTCATTGGCCAGCACCTCAAGAGCATGGGCCTTCAGTAAGTACCCACAGATCGACCATTTCATTTTATAAGATTTATCAAATCCTCATCGTAAAAGAAAGCAGACGCAGAAATCCCTTATTTGTCCCCATTTCAATTTTTCCTTTTAAAAAATTCAGAAATTTTCCTGCAAGCACTTCACTTATTATCTATCACCGTGATTAGTCTTCCCTTCTGGATCTCCGCTGTTTATCTTTTTTTACAATTTTAACCCGGATTCAACGCAAAAATAATGACGTTCCATCTTTTCCGTTGATTAAAGTTGCACGATTAAACAAAAAGTCAATTTTATTATCAGTCTCCATTTTTTTAAAAATTACAACTCTTTCTTGTTTTTTTTAACGTTCCTTCCTTCGTCTAACGTACAAGTACAATTTTATTTTAAAAAACAACTTTGATTTACTTTAGACATAACCTCTTTTTACCATTTTTGGCCCATCGCTGAGGAAAACACTCCTTCTCTGAATCTGAAGGCTTTCTAAGCTATTACGGCAAACACGAACCAAATCAATAATTCAATTTAATTGATAAATTTTAAAAACGTTTTATTTAAATATAGGTTATTTTTCGTTCACCGTTTCTCAAACGGTTCTCAAAGTTCGTCCTTGTATTGTTTCCTTCTTCCATAGTTTTTCAGATATTTATTCCATTGATTAAAGTTTTATAATTAAGCAAATCGATATTAAATATTTTGGTCTATGTATATTTAAAAAAAGTTTGTAATTTGTATATTAAAATATTTTGTTCACTCACAATTTCTTTCACTCAATAATCTCATACAAATACTATCACACTCAATCTCCCTTCGGCTTTCAATAATTCTCTCTTTCACTCTCTCTCCTCTCTTCTCTCTTCTCTCTTCTCTCTTCTCTCATCACTCCCCCCCTCTCTCTCTCCCTCACTCTCTCACTCTTCACTC
>CM077102.1:2174118-2196322 GCA_039619505.1 Cimex hemipterus
TTATTTATTTATTTATTTATTTATTTTTTTTTTTTTTTTTTTTTTTTTTTTTTTTTTTTTTTTTTGTCGTGCTACAGCAATGAAGGATGAAGTGGAAATATAGACAACTGAGTTGTGGCTACAACTTGTTTGTTCTTTCTATGTGAATTCAGACAAACTGACAGATAAAACAGTGTGTATAGGCTCTAAAAATGGAGAACAAAAAATTGAACCACGGTTGTACACACTCCGTTCAGTTTGTTCTTTTGATGTGGATTCAACAAGCAAACTGGCAGATAAACTGCGCCTATGGGACGTAAAAATGTAGATTGAAAAATTCAGCCATGGTTACACACACTGTTCAATTTATTGTTTAGATGTGGATGCTAGCAAACTTTCACATAAACTGAGGCTCTCATGAAAAAACATACTGTTTTAGTCATTTAGTCTTGAGGAAAACAGAACAACCAAAATCAACAATTTAAAAATTGCAATAATATTATTTTACAAATTCATTTAATTTTCAATTATCAATATTACATCATTGCGCAGGGCTTGTATTTCAGTTTTCAATGATTTGCTTTCTAAATCAAAATCATTTTCAAAGTGAATTGTCTGGAAAGTAATGCAGGTTTTAATTTTTTTTTACATTACCCCTCTATACAACAAACTGCTTACATTGATAGATTAATCTTTTGTATGAATGTCAACACTTTTTATTCTTCTTCCAATCAAAAATGTTTGTTTACCTCAGTAACATTTTGTTACTTGGGAATAATTTACTCATTACTAAGATGTCGATGTGTGATTTTTGCGTAATTTTGTTTTACGAATTAAAACTTAGTAAGAATGGAAATGGTCAAAAGAATTAGCGAAGTTTGGCGGAAAGGAAAATCCCAGAACAATGGTTCACAAATTTACAGATAATCTTTCAGTTAGCAAATTGACCATTGCTGACCACGCTAAGGCAATTGGAAAGTTGTGAAAAAGCTCAAACTTTGAGTTCCTCATGTGTTAAATGACAAAAAAATCTTCTTAAGCTTGTGCAACACAGTGGAACAGAAACCAACTTTTTCCAGATTGTTACTTCTGATTGAAAAATGTAGTCTGCACGATAACAACAGATGTTCTGGATAATGGCTTGACAAAGGAGAAGCAGCACTACATTTTCCAAACCCTCCAACTCGTAAAAAAAAAAAAAAAGATGGTGATTCTTTGGCGGGTTTCATTTGGGCTGATTTACTAAAACTTCTTGAATCCTGGTGGTACAATGAATGATGAAATGTATTGCTCTCATGTTAAAGCAATGCATCTGAAATTGGCATTATTAAAGCTATCTTGGACAAGGCCGATTCTGTTTACATGACAGCACTCGAACCCATGTCCCACACGTGACAACACAAAAGCTGTTGGAACTTAGTATGAGGTTCTGCTTCACTTTCCCTATTCTTCAGACCTCCATCTGCTAACTCCCAATTTTTCAGACATCTGGATGTTTCACAGCAATAAAAATTTATTGATCAAAAATTGTAAGAAAATACATTTACAGAATTTTTAATAAAGACTCAAAATTCTATCCAGTGTGTTGAGAGTAATTTTAATTAATAAAAAATGTTTAACATCACTTATTTGTTTTTATTTTATATCCATAAACATGCATTATTTTCTGGACATCCAATATTTATTTTTTTTACACAAATGGTAATAGCATAAATGTGCTGTATTATATGAAGCAAGAAATTCCCATAAAGACTGGTTGCCCTGTTAAAGACTACTTGAATTTAAAATTGTTACAGTGTACTTTGCTTAATTTGCAAATGCATGAACATAATTAACATTAATTTGTATATTTATGTGCCATTGTACCCCACTAAAATTTGCGTCACACACAATTTTTTAAAACTATTCTGACTGCTGAGCTTCACTAAATTAATTAAGCTTATTGGCATAAGTTTTACATTTTAATTTTTCCAATTTGCAGACAGTTTGGGCGAAAGTTCAAGTAGTTGTTCAAACGGAACAAGTTGGAATGCGGAGATGACCTCGTAGTGGAAGTGCCTCAAACACTCTCAGATATCTGTGAGCCTCATTACAACACCATTCAGTCATTACTCTGCGAAAAACACTTATTTTGACATAATCAGCTCATTACGTTGCAACTCGATATGAGAGTGAAAAAATGTAAATAATTTAATTATTGTCCCTTAATCTTTAGTGCTTGTTTGTTTTACAGAATATTGTAAATAGTTTATATTATAGTTGTAGTTTTTAATTTATTTTAAAACATCTGGTGGAGAAATCAAGATTTTTTTAAAAATGTTTCTTAGTTTTTCTTTTTTCTACTTGTTAACCATAATTCATTAAAATTGGGTGTATTTCTTTTATTTGTTCCTGTTATTTCCTGCCCCTCTCTTGTTAATTGATACTCCCCACAAAATTTAAAAAATTTTATATGTTGTTTGAGAACTAAAAAAACCAAACAAATAGGTGGAGCAATATGGATTTATAGTAGTAACAGACTTGGTATTTCAGTAAGTTTTTTTAGTGATGTGCTTTCTAAATTAAAATCGGTTTTGAAGTGAATATCTGTATTATTTTTTGTTGTTTTCTACTAATGTTAACATATTTTAAAAATTGTTTTTACAAAAGAATATATCATTCACTGAACAGATGAAATTAAATATTAAAAAGGTGCAAACCGATTATTTTGAAAGGATAACATGAAGTATTGAATTGATCAAGAGTAATCGGTCGGTATAATGCTAGGCCTTAAAAGTTTATATGGCTTCATTTGAAAACTTGACCATGAGATTTGTATTCACCACTAGCTGTTTAAAAAAAAATTCAAAAGAGCTGCAATTACTGTCTATTTTAATGAAAATTGTAATTTCAAATTGTTAGTTGATGATATGAACAAGGATTAAATAATAACTAGAACACTTTCTATTATATTGAAAAAGGCCTTATGAATAAAGGAGAAATTGCAGATTATGAAATGATCTCAATTTTCTCAATAGATGAATAAACAAAGATTACCCATGGATTATTTTTATTTATTTATTTTTTATTTGTATTTAGATTCTTTAATAAGCTTTTTTAAGTACACCGGATATTTAGTGTTTAAGTTGCCGGTTTTCTTAATTAAAAACAAATTCACATTTAGAATTTGCTCATTGTATGTGTACACTAATAAATTACATCATAATCTGCACTGTATCCATGGTTAAGTCAAAACGAGGAAATAAAAAAAAAAATTAAGATTTTAAAAAATGAAGTTTCTTTTACCCATTCATAAGCACTTTCTGACTTTGTTTATTAAAATAAGAGAGAATTAGCTAAGCATAATTTATAAGCAATAAGTTAAATGTAATGG
The DNA here is from genome assembly GCA_039619505.1 of Cimex hemipterus. Classification (NCBI taxonomy): domain Eukaryota; kingdom Metazoa; phylum Arthropoda; class Insecta; order Hemiptera; family Cimicidae; genus Cimex; species Cimex hemipterus. The sequence continues at coordinate 2,177,471 of CM077102.1, forward strand.
AATTTCATATAAGTGGGTTTGATATTTTCTGTAAATAATAAATTAATTAAAAAAAATTATATAACTAAAATGTAATAACTACATGAGGTACAAGAAACAAATAAATGTATTTTGAGTTGTTTTGTCTTTTTGTATAACATCTATAAAATATATACATTTTTATAATTTATTAATATTATTTACCCTTTAGTTGTAAGTAAATTATTTTATATTTTCGGATGATCAATTTATATTTAAATGGTGTTTGAAAAGTTTATTATTAAACACATACTTGACATATTTTTATATTTTGTTCAATAAAACTAATCATTAAACATATTTTAAAAAACCGACTTAATATTGTATATAGCACACTCATTTAATTGACACAATAATTGCAATGAATCATTGCCATAATTAAAAAAAAATTACATTTATTTGTTATTTACAACTACAAGTGTTGTATTAAGTAAATATGTTCGTAAATGGTGAATTTTCATTTGGGGCTCTTATAGGAGAAGTTGCCCAGTGTTAACACTCCTTCTAAAAATAAACATAAATAACACAATAAAATAAATATAAAAATGATTTTTTTGGTAAATCCCCATGATGAGAGAATTTTAGCTCGTTTTGACTAAGGCAAAGAACAAAGAAGGCTAAGTCCCCTGGCTTAGGAAGTTACGGTTGGTTTATGAGTTATACAAAATTTCCTGTTTGAACCAGCTAGATGAATTAGACTTTTTAACACCATTTTTTAATCAGGAAAAGGCTGTAAAATGTTTAAAAAATCGTTAATTTTTCTATTTAAAAACAGGGGACAAAATAGAGTCATATCTTTACATTAATGTCGTGTGCAAGTTGTACACATCTTGGAATAATTGAAATTTTCTTTGTCAGGGAAACCTAAAAGAATTTCAGTGAGGCTACTCCATGTCGGAAAACCTGCTTAGCAAGTTTTGTTGAACTGAATGAATTGAAACCAAAAATGGGCAAAAGTATTGGCTTTCATTGTGTATCTATCCTCTACATTTGGCACAAAATATAGTCTCTCCTGTATAAATGAGGAAATCTTTCATAGAAAACAATATGTGCTAAAGAAGAGTTGATGTCAGAAAAGATGGGCTCGGTATGGTGCAGGGAAGGGACAAGCACGGATTTTGAAATAATAGCAATGTGAAACAATGTCTTCTGAGCTCCGTGCTATTCTCGTTCTTTATGAATGATCTAGAGGATCCTTGGGATCGATTTGGAGCATCAATGTACAAGCTTATGCAGATGACATGGTCATTTCGAGCCACAACTAAATTTCTCCAGCAGATGATAAACCAGATTTTTATGGAAATGAGAGACTCTAAAGTGAATTTAGGCAAATCCAAAATCGTGGTATTTAGGCTAGGAGGAAGACTACCCAGAAGTGAAAAGTAGACAATGGCAGAAAATAATTTTGAGGTGGTCTATGAACATAATCTCACAACTTTCTTAAAGAATAATTTTATAACTAAAGCATGAGGTGTGGGGAGAAAAAGAATACAGGTAATTCCTCAAGCAAATGTTTTGAACCAAGAAGCTGTTCAAACTGCTCTGCAGCACTAATTTGAGGTTCCATCATACAAACTCCATTGTAATTACTTAGTAAATGCAGTGAAAGCTAGAATGGAGATCACTTCTAAGAAATTATTGTGGTTCAAAGATATCCTTATGCAGGCATACAATTAAATATTATTAAAAAATGGTAGAACTTCTTTAGAAACACTTAAAATTTAATGGTGTTGAAAGTTCTTGAGGAATTCTGGTCAAGAAAAAATGCCCACTGTATCAGGATGTAAATTTTGAGTTGAAATATCAAAGCTGTTTGCACACACTCTTCTTATTGCAATTGTAATGACAAGTCAGATTCTGAAACTTAAATGACAACCATACGAGGAAAGAGAAGATGAGGGTGCCCATTATGCAATGACCCCCAAAATGTCAAACATAGGATTTGCCCGCCCAGTTTTACAAAAGCAAGCCTTTGGCTCAAAAAATGTCAGTTTAAATAAATAAAAAATACTTTTTGCATTACTATAGAGCGGCATATGATGTAAGGACCAGAGTGGTATAAGGTTATTATATAATGTAGCATTTTATAAAAAAGAAAAATGAAAACAGCACAACAATAAAATTAATTATTTTTATTTTTTGCATGATTGTTAGTTATTTTAAAAAACAAAAAAAAAATCCTTATTTAGTTAGGGACAAGATCAACTGATCTACAACGGTTTGCACAACCAGTGGTAATGCCTGTCTTTACCTGTGTAAATTATTTAAAACAATAATATTATGTAAACAAAAAAGTAAATAATAAAGACATTTCTACATTAAAATAAAAATCCATTTTCACTCCAGTGAGCGTTAAAACAGTGTTTTTAAAACTACCTAGTTTGAATATTAAAATTATGAAATGAATGATGTGAATTGAAAAATTTGAGCCAAAATTGGTATTATTTATTGCACAATGAAACATAACATGGTTGAAATTTCTTTTGACCTATTCCCAATACAATATATACATATTTACATTTCAAGATTTTGTAAATTTAACCAAAAAAAGTGTATGTGCAAATTATACGGTTACTCCTAGACCAAGCCCTCTGGAATCAGCATATGGGTTTAATCTGTCTCTAAATTTGTGGATCACATTTATGCTTGGGTAGGGTTTGGTTGCTGGGACTAGCGTAAATCCCGCCTTAGAAAGTTGATCAATCTCTTTAGGCGGGAATGAAGGAGCGTGATCCAACTCTATGAATATTGTATCATCGAGCATTCTCATACGTGGACTCTCGACAACAGTCTGCAAATCCTGATTTCCTTCCAACATCAAAAGTGTTTGTAGCAAATCCCTAAAATCACTGGCACCTGCACAAAAACAAAAATTGTATACTACTTTTTTTTTTAATGATAAACATTACCTGTGACATATCTTGAAGAACAAACTTGAGCTTCAGTGACAACAAGTGAAAGTGAAAGTGTATCGAGCTCATTCGTAAACATTTTCCCAGTTCCGTATTTGGCAGCATCATTGAGAATGAACCCACCTGGTGTTAATATTTGTGAGCCCAAAACTGAACCTAATCCGCTAAAACAATTAAGCAAAACCAATTATCACATATCAAAAGAAATCCTGTGATTAATTGGTAATTTACGGTAGAAAGATTTCATCCTAATTACATCACAATTAGATTAATTCCATGAATTACCATAGGATTTATGAGATTTTAGGTTTTTTGTAAAAATAAGTGTGATACCAAGAAATACATAATGGAAGAGAGTTGAACTAGTGAATATATAATATCTTTTACTTACCTTACCACAGATACATAATTATCATCCTTGTCAACAGAAGTTACTACAACTCCATGTGTGTAATTTTCTACAGTTGTCAATGCTTCTACACAAAAATTTAAAAAAATAAAATAATAATAAATAATTTAAATAAATTATACCATTTATTGCTTTAATTGATGCATAGGGATTTGAAGCATTGTTCATATATTTCAAAGCTTTCAGCAACAGCGGGCCTCCTGTACCTTGGCCAGTAGTGAATAACTTGAATTTATTCCATTCCTCCATAGCGCATACATTATTTAGAACTTTGTAATTTTTCATATCATCTTCCGATAAAACATGGGCAAGATTTTTTGTGAAAGCTCCGCTGTAAAAAACTAAAAAAATATATAAGTAAATATACGATTTTTGCTTCAAAAGTTAAACCAGTCTGCCACCGTTTCCTCCTTGTTCTGCCAACAACTCAAGAGTTTCAGCAAGGGGCTCAGATGTTGTTATTTTTCCCACTTTTAGAGAATTAAGCCACAGGCCAAGTTTGGTTTTGATATTTTCGGTTTTCAAATGTTGTGCTGAACTCTTCAAGCTTTCTGTAACTATAAATCCTGTTCTAAAATAAACATACATTTTATTAAAAACAAATTTCAAAATGTTGCACAAAGTTGTTTTTCACCTTGCAAGTTCAATAGAATATGAAAGAATTTTTTTCCAGGGAAGTCTTCCAAACTTGCTATGGGCAAAAGACAGGCCATTTATGAAACCTGGGATCCCCACGGTTTCTGAACTGGTGCTTCCTTTCCCGTTGAAATTGATACAATCTCTTAGCTTTCCTAGTTTGTGGTCATAAATGAGCACAAGGCCATTCCTAAGGCAAAGACAAAAAAATCTATATTACATGAAAGTCTGAAATATATCTCTACGGAGTAGTTGATGCATAAATAAAAATTAAATGTATCATTGTTTTGTTTTTATGCCAATTTACACAATTTTATAATCTCAAATGTTTAATGGCAAAGATGTTTTTAACTCCTTGTAAAAATTGTTTCTAATTAAATCCATTATATTTATTAGTCTAAATTTTTAGTACTCATTACACTTTAGATGTTTTAATAATTGTAGATTGTTGTGAGGGATCTAGTCTTGCTGCTGAATATAATAAATATATTAACAATTTGAATATATTACAAATTTGATCTTTAATAATTAATACATTACTGATTTATATACGCTCAAATCTGTATATGCAAATATCGACATACACACATATACACAATTGAGCCTCTCATTTCTCACAGTATGCTGGCAATTCCAGCTTTTATAATTTGCAATCAATTACTGGCAAACCTCAAGAATCACCCACTTATGTCAGGCCACAATCTTATCTGCTCAGCTAGTGATGTTAGCTCCAGGGGCTAGCTCTAGCCCCCAATGCCAATCTGTTGCCAAGTCCAAACCCATTCACTCTCGGTTATTCTTAAATACATTTTTCTTATTAACATAATTAATTGACTCAGGGCAGTGGAGTCTCAATATTTCTCCATCACCTGACCTTATTTAAGTAACCTAACTGAGGATCAATGGGTACTCAATATTCTGCCATTTGCCCTCTCAAATTACACACTTGCACCGATAAACTGCACTTCCTCTTAACATGAGCTTGGGACACAAAAGAGTCAGTACAATAAAATAATCCTTTTCCTGCAAGAATTAGACCAGTAAACCCATATATTTGCTGCTATACTCAAGGATAATTCTCATATTGCATCCCTATGCATTTACATTCCAATTAGGTGGGTCTCGTCGAGAAAACGTTCTCTGCACGCCAGACTCATCGGACTTTGGCCCAAAAATAAATGTCTGTGTGTCAACCATGCATATCCTATTCTTAATTGGGTGAGGATGACCCTTCTACGGGTCAGTTCCATCAAGGGCCAACCATCTCTGCCAATTTATAGATAGACTGTTGACTTTATGTGCTTTATCAGTTGTAATATCTTATTCTTCTAAATGAAAGCATTTCTTCATATGTTATAATAATTATGGTACTTTTATCAAGTATTCAGAGTGAGCTTTGAGAAATTAGCTCACAAATTTAATATGCCAATAAACTTGCTAATTAAATTAATATTCTATTAAATTATTATATTCTGACTAAAATTTGTTCAGGATTGCTTGATTTTTATCCGAAGATAGAGAAATTTGATCCCTCAGGAGGAAAAATATTTAAATTTATTTCATGGAAATGCTTTAAGATTTTGGACAATAGGGTCAACGAACTATAGTTAAACATTTTATAGGGAGCTCCCCATTGCTTCTACACCAAATTTTGGCATTTTCAATCAATTTCATCAACCTATTTTGATATGGCCTTGCTTGCTTGCACTTGCTAAGCCATTCTTGCTATAAATTATTAGTTTTTGAACCTGGTGTCATTATTGAACTTATTCAAAATTACCTATGTAATTTTAAATGAGACTTTGATACACATCATAAAAATTATTGAACTTGCTACTTGCTTTCTTATCTTTCTTAAATACTCTTTAAATACTCTACCTATACGAAATTTCTCTTTGAGTTATTTTTTAATACAATTCCGATTGTACCTACCCTCCGATCCCTGTCAAATGCGGATAAACGACTCCCATGCAAAATGAAACTCCAACAGCTACGTCCACAGCATTGCCACCTTCTCTCAAAAGATTTTCACCCACTTTGACACATTCTTTGTTGTCAGCCACCAAACCACCAAGCGTGCCTGTCCGAAACTGGAGATTTTGTTAATAAAATAACTATTAAAATAAAATTTAAAAAACTGACATTTACTGTATTTTCTCCCTGGTAGATGTGTACCATAAGAGCAACTGATACGACAGCTGTCAGGATTGTGAAACAACCTATTATAACTTTGAGACCATTGTCGTTGGTCTTTTCTGGGTTGAGTGGAGTGAATTCATTGCTTTTGGAAAAACCTGGTAAAGACACACAATACAGCTATTAGCATACAAAATATAAATATGAAAACAGAAGAGTTGGCATAATATTTTAAATTGATACTGTTCCATATAGATAAGTTTATTTAGATGTTTCTGATGAGAACTGCAGACATCTTGTCTACTAAGTTTTGTCTTCATTCTAATTTTTTATGTTTCTGTAGCTAGATATAATGTTAGAATTGCTTATACGACACTTTATAGCATTTATAAATTATTTGCAACTGACAAACATCTGGGGTAATTTTGCAACACCTATTGATCCCATAACCTTGGCATTAGTTTCCCTCAAATTCATACATAATAATAATTAATGCAGTTGTATTTTTTTTGTCTTTTCTTCTTATTTATATTTTTGAATAATTGCATAATAAGGTTGTACACATCGTTATAGCTAGTAGGGGTCGGTGGTGAACCGGCCGGACTGTCCATGGGGTTCAAGGTCGGTAAAATAGAACTTCTTTCTTCAGAAGTTCAGACCTTGGACAGGTCGACAGGGGCGATTTACGGCTACCAGATTCGAGCCGTCGTCCACTCGCCCACGCTGGGCCGATATCAAACCATTTTTTGGACTTACAATTGTTCAAGTTCGTTTGTCAAGTCCGTGCGACACCCACCGACGTCCTTTTCCAAGGATCGATGCAGGACTCAATCACGCGAACCTTCCAGGGACTTTCATTTCTAAACTTTGCCGCTTAAAATGCAGCAGAAGAGTTGACAATGGCACCTTTAACTATGGATAAGTATATCAAAAGGCAGCAAAGAGAACAAGCCTGAAACCCATTTGATCTTTTAAAAATCCACTTCTATGACGAATCTGTGCTTCTTGTCGAAAAAGAACCATTCGTCAATTAAGTAAGAATGCCGAATCTTAAACAGACTGAAAACAGTGGCCGAGCGTTGGTATAAAAGTTACCGATGTGATCTACGGAGAGTTCTTCAGTTGGAGGATCCATCTCTGTTGGGATACCCCGGTTCACCCGACACTCTTCCGATTGTATAATAAATCTATCCCGTGAAAATAAATGGAAGACGGTAACTATAACTACGACCCTCGTGCAGGTCACTTTTAGTTTCCCCTTCTCTTTGGCTCAGACAACATGACGGAAAGTTCAACGAACCTCGTCACCCTCCCATCCGTGATCTCGTTCGAACCGACCTGTAAAGTGTAAAGGACTGCAGTTGTTAATTTTTCCTACAGCGATAATCATTCGAGTCAACAAACGTGCTGGTAAATTATCCTACATTGTAATCTTCAGAAACTAACAATTGACCAATTCGAGAGAAAGAATCTAGAACAAGATTTATATTAGATACGCGTTATTTTAATTTAAAAGCAATAATACAATTTGGTAAAGGATTTATGACGAAAAAATCCAGGTCGATTAGTATTCTTTAATGGAATCTTGGCGAAGATAGGCCGGGCGGTCGAACCAGACCGGGTGGAGACTTCAACTCCGAAGTGGCATTGTGAAACTTTCAAGTTTCAAAACGCCTGAAAAATATTTTTATAATTTTTATTATGAATTAAAATAGAATTAAATTCACTAATTTTGTGATCCGCTTGACTTTTTTTCACCTCAAGTAAAAACCTTCATTAATTAAAATAGAATATGGAATAGAGAATATTATATTAATATAAATTGCCGACTATTTTTAAGTTATCCAAATAAAATGAATGCTTGGTGTATGGTCGTTTCCTAACAAGGCTTCTTCGTACAGCACAAACAATTGAGAACATGCAAATATCAAATATCCGAAAAACGAGATCACCTCAAAACTTATCTAGAACTGCCTAAATACACTAAAAAACTGGGGTCTTTTAATAACTGAATGCTAAAGTGTGTTCCAGGTCGTGAGTATTACAGGGAACGAGGCAGTAGATATACATGCCAAAAAGGAGCCTCGGGACAACTCAATTTCCTCGGCTCAAATTCATTTGGCATAAACTATAGTCACATTAGCCTGAAATAACTAAAATTCACAATATTGGGAGCGCAAAACAATCTATGAAAAGGGAGAAAGAGGAGATAGTACTTAACAGAAAGGTATTAAAAAGTCTAACTGGTGTATTTTACAGAACATGCTCCAGGAAAGTACCACCTTAAAAATGGTTCTATCAACAGATGACCAATGTAGATTATTAGAAATAGAGAGTATAAGGTAACTGGTGAATTGTACTAGTTAGTGAATTTGAATTGTTAGTCCAAGACCAACTAAAACAAATTATGAAACAGCAGGTCACTAAGAAACGCACATATTAATACAATTAACACTAGTTTTTTTTTGCCCGTTTGTAAGTAAATTTTTTTTCCTATCCAGTGTATTTTGTTTATGTCTAGAAGAAGAAAAAATAATAATAGAACATAAGTTTTGATCAATGCATCTACCATACCTCTGAGAAGATTGCTCTACTTCATTAAAGAAACGAAAATCTTCCAAGAAATCGATTAGCCGAGATCCCCAAAATAGACAATAATTTGTGTGTTAAAGGAAGAAATCTCCGGCTCTAAACGGAAAATGATAAAATCGCAAACCATCAAACTAGAGTTTCATCACCTTACTGACTAGAGATGGAGCACTACTTTTCAGAAAATATGCTGTTTTCAGTATTAGAAGTTAGACCACTTTCATCACTTATGAGCTTCTTCAACATTCCATAGGATAGCAGTCTCTTGTTTTCGACTCAGCTTTTCTAGTTTTTAACATCGTCCAAAGCTATCATTGCTGCACATGATTAATATTGATCCACTTTAATCCTTGATACCTAACGGTCAATTTGGATTCAGGAGGTCTCACGCCTAGTCCATGGCATAGGTTGGGGGATAACATATTAAACCTATGAATCTGGGGCTTTTCGAACTGCCTTATACGCAACAATTTTCCAGCTTCTTGATCGAAAGAAAACCTAAAAAGCAGTAGACTCGTTACTGTAAAACACAGTAATTCCAGATGATAGTGTCCTGGCTGATTTACATAGTATATGAGTATGTATGAAAACCTTGAACTTGTACATTTTGCCGGCGACAAACCTGTTCTCTCATAAAGCAGATCCTTTAATGATGCGGAAACAAATTTCAGGAATATTTCCAAAATATTGATGACTGTGCATACAAATGAAGAAGATGATGATGGTACCTTTTATTTTACCACAGAAGGTTATATCTTGTGGACCTGTCTACCTTATGTAATGAGTTTTTTAAAATTGAAAGAAGATAAGCCAAAATTAATAAGTTCGAAGTTTATGTACATTAATCATGATTATTCTTGGAGTCGACTCAATAATTGCCGAGCTAAAACATTGACCTTTGCATCAAATCACCATTTCGAAACTCAGATCCACTATAGACCGGGAATTAGTGTACTGATGGTACGTTTTATGCAGTATTAAATAACTTTTTTTAAAACTCAACATTGGAACCCTTCAGATCTCAATGAGGTGATTAATATGCTCAACCAATTTCAGCACTACCCAACCATAAATTTTGGGCAGATAAAAAACGCAAAGGTATTTCCACCGAAACTTGGGCCCACAACACCTACCATTCCCCCCCCCCAAAAAAAAAACATTATTCACTACATTGTATACCTGAATCAAATAAACTATCAACGAGAAAACCCGACCGATGAGTATTTCACAACCCAGTCTCAGTTCGAATCACACAGTTCTAGAAATTCACACCTAGGTTAAACCACGACCCACAAAATTATCACTTGCAAAACGTAAATGCAACCTTTGAAAATCAGGCCAATACTGAGATGGGAAACACCGTTAATTGTATGAGATGCGGGTAATACTAGGTCATTTCATCAATACTACAGTTGTGAAGGATAACCATTCCTCCAATCAGAAAATCCATTTGAACTAAAGACTTTTCATTGGATTGGTACGGCAAACATAGCATTAGGCTTAAAATGAAAAAAAATTAATGGAAAATTATAGCTCGAGATTTATTCTTATTTGACTTCCATAGTACTTTCGACATGTTATTTAGATTGAATAGTATAAAGATTTTAAATAAATAAATTTGATTTTAAACGAGAAAACAATAGGGAATAAAAATTATTACAAATTGATAAGGAACAACGAATAAAGAAAAATATGTTAACTCGTCGAAGTACAGTTCTTCACATCAGAGCCGTGTTCCGGAAGTATAAAGTATTAAAACAAAGTTAAAAATCATATGAAGGAGAAAGATGAATGGATTTTGGAAAACAATGACCAAGGGTAGAAGGCGTACAAGTTTAGATGATGGATTGTCGCCCTCTACTATTGGTAATTAAAAGGACATCGTCGATTAAAGCGACGTGGTGGGTTCTAGGTATGCGAATATGTAGGAAGGGCTCAAGAAGTAGGGAGTTGGATCGAGAGGTTCGCGTGAAACTTTTGGGACCGGAAACGAATGAGTTCGTCGACAAAAGGAATGTTGAGGTCGTTGTGCACCGTGAAGTTAGAGACGAAGTAAGGGCTTTTGATGGAAAGATCGGATGCGTTGGATGTTGGATGGCTTGGCAGCATCAGGTGCTCAATGGGATTGAGGCCTGGCGACAAGGGGGGAAGTGGCAGATGGGAAATTCCCAGGCTTTATAAACATGAACAACTGCCTCTATGAGGTCTGGCATTGCCAATCAGAAATCGAAAATCCCTGCCAATGAGAACCTTGGCTTTAGGGATATATTCCTCGATACATTGGGCATAACAGACGGCGGTGAGGTGCCAGTGTAAATCCCAGCCCATACTATTACACCGCCTCCTCCAAACTACACGAAATGGAGCATTGTACGCATTCACTGTTCTCGATAGACTCTTCCGCGCCCACTATCTCTGTACTGACAGAAACGCCACTTAGTAGTACACAAAATAGCATTCCAATGGTGTTCTCATATAGTCGCCAGTTGCACCATACTCTCCTGAGTTGCTGGTAGCGGGCTGTTGCTGCAGGTCGTCTCAAAGAGGCATTCGATGTGAGGCCGTTAAAGGTCTTGCCAAAATATCTTGTACTTCATTTAGGAGCATTATGGAAAGAGTATTGTCTTGCAGCAATGACAATTTCTGCCTTCCCTTAGCGTCGTGTGGGTTGAAATCCATCCAGGCTACCTACTGACACTTCCAGTCTCTCGGAATCGGGTTAAAGCCCGGGAAACAGCCTCTGCGATATCCACTTGCCGATGACCTCGACCATTTTCACAATCATATGGCGAACATCAAGTCAAGATAATGTCTTTCCTCGATTAAATAGAATACAACTGGATTAAAATGGAGAAAAGATGTTGTTTTACCAAATGAGCAATCTTCTCGTTTACTATTCTTAAGTAAATCCATTATTAAAACTGAGGATTAACATTCGTTTGTTTTTGGTTCCGTTACTATGTAAACGTAATAACTATGTATTATATATAATAACTACTGAGACCAGTTAGAGGGTATAATTTTCTCCCATTTCACATTTTAACTAGTTATTATATATTAACGATAGGTCAACCGGAGAAGTATATAACATGAACGATTACGAACTCAGTTCTGGTTCAAGAAGGAGTCACAGTCAGATTACAAGTACCAGATGTGAACCATGGAAAAGCCGATGCCCGTAAAATTTTGGCTTCTGTAATGGAAATCACTGACGAAAATTTCTACAAATGTGGACCTAAAAACGGATTCTAAAACACCTTACGCCAGATCTCACTTCGCTATTGGCGATGAACGATCCCTGATTTTCAGTGAAATCCGTTCAGTCATCAGTTCTATGAGTGGCTTCAGCAACTGCACCATAAAATGCGGTTCAAAAACTGCAAGTGCATCAAAAATAATATTCTATGAAATTCCAAATCCCATCACAGCAACCCAAGTAATAAAAGGAAAAAAAGTGTGACATTATCTCTATACATGTTTAATTATCAACCAATTGCTATTTTGTGACGAATTGAAAGTTAATAATGAAACTCCAGGTCTGTTCTTTCTTCCCAAACATTCCGCTACAATATGTGATTCAATCTATTTTCAAAGGTCTCAAAAATCATAAATTCTAGTTTGTATTACATTTTCTACTTTAAGTTATTAAATCCCTAGGGAAGGTGTGTAGAACTGTTGGAATTATATACTTTTAAGTAAAAACGCTCGTTATTATATTTAATAACTAGATATTTTACTTAATAACTGATTTATATACTTATCATTTATAATTATGAATGCCTGAAACGTCGATCAAAATTACGGTCGAACCGCTTTCTTGATAGCTTAAATGAAAGCCCTGACCTCAAATTTATTTGAAAAATTATCAAAAGTATAAATTATTAATCGTAGGACGATCATCCGTCGGCCTTGAGCACGTCTCTCCGCCTTGCTGTTACAGTACTTTTCAGTACTAATATTGTTGTGTTATTGTGCCTTTTTTTAAATCGTGCATTATATTTTGTTGTTGTATTATTCAATGGCCTTTGACTAACCACATAACCGTTCAATTGTATTATTTTGTTTTTATTTCATATTTGTTTTGTATTGTATTTTGTTGACCTTAAGGGTCTGATAGTTGGAATCAAATCAAGGAAGCCCTCTCAAGCCAGGTTCGGGTCATGAGAAAAACACGAAAAATCAGTCTTACTTCGCTCCTTATTCGATTTGCACAATCTATGTTGTACGAAAACTCCAAACCCAAGCAGAGCTTAGGGCTATAACCACTAACCATGAAACTGTTGTTAGATGTGTGCACTATGCTAAACACTTTGATGTCGAAAAAAAACCAGCTGCCATTTTACACATGCTGCCACAATGACCTTATTCACTCCGAGAACAACAAATCAGTTTGAAATTTAATTTTTTCCTTAGTTGTCCATATTTATATATATGTCCATATGAAAGTTTGACTCCTTTTCTACGAACAAAGGATTTCCAAGCTTTGGACCTTACTGTTTTAAAATACAAGGACAGATTCCACGACCAGATTTGTTCCACGTGAGGATGTAGTTCCGTCAATACAGTCAACTATAAACAGACTCCGAATGTTGTGGATGCACGTTCAAGACCCAGAGAATTAAAAAAATAAACCGCGCAGTCCTCGATGGTATTTTGGCTAAAAACCCTTGGGTTGAAGCATAATGGACTGCAACTGAATGCAATATGAAAGTTTTTTAACTTGAACTTGAGTTTTGTTGATAGTGAAGTTGAATGAAGTGATATTTATTTACGCAAAGTCGCATAAGGATAAGATTAAACTGTTACTAATAGATAAAAGGAAAATGTTAAAGAAAATATATTCATAAATATGGAAAAAGTCATAGGCAAATCAAATGAAAATAGAGAAACACTAACACAGAAACTTGAACTTACATTAAGAATAAGCAAAAACAGTGTAAGATGCTTTTTAAATGTAAGCCAGAAAAAAAACATCTGTGGATACCGTATTAAAAACAGCCCGCGTTATTTCTGTCCACAAAAATTCTTAAGATAAATAATACGTATACATTTTAATATACATTTTGACCATGAAAAACCAACAAATCCTGACTTACAATTTTGATGTTCCAGGTTTTTCCAACGTTGTCCACTCTAGTGAATTGAAATTAACGTCCAATCCCGCAATTATGCCCGTCAAACATGGGGAACCTAGAATGCAAAAGCCCGAATACACATTTGTATATTATTTTGAGTTCATAAAATTTTACGTCAATTGAATTATATTGATGGTATCTTAGTATAGTAGATAATTTGTATAGCGATAAAAACTTAGTTGATAAGGACTTTTTTGATGATAAACAAGTAAAGGTAAACACTTTTAATAACTACTGTAAGTTAATCAATTAAACTAGAGATAGGATTTATGAAAAATTAGAAATTGTTAACCATAGTGATTGAAGATACAAAATCGGCTTAATCTATGGTCTTGGCACTTTTGTCAAATTTATAACTGGCAATTTAGATGCTAACGACGGTAAATATTATAAGGAAATGTTATTACTTTTGTAAAAAATCACGATCTATACGCTCAATTTTCACGACAGCAACCGTTAATAAAGAAATTATTGAAGAATCCTATCGAGACCATCAAAGAAATGAAATCAAATTTAAATTACTTCAAATTTAAATAAAACATAGTTAAACTAGCTTTAAATTAATTAAATATTTATCAAATTTAAATATCTACGTGGAATTTAGTCTTAAGCAAAGCAAACTTAACCAATAGCACATTTCGTATAACATGATCTTGGGAGTGGTAGAAGACATAAAGACTTCATTAATCTTAATTATAACGAATGTAAAACAAATTTAAAGGGAAAACCTGTATTGGAAAATAATGATTAGGTAAACGAAATTCTAAATTTTCAAACCTAGCTTGGATTAATTTGTACACAAAACAAATTAACTCATGGCAAAGATGTCAAAAATCATTTAGTTATCAGGTAACTCGAATCCAAAATGAAAGTGAATCGATAACAAATTTTATACAAAAGATTTCTTGGTAATGTATGTAAGCTTGTGACTTTTTAAAAATTTTTTTTTTTAACAAGACTTCATAAATATTGAATTTAGAAACACTGATACCGTCCTAATTAAGATTAAAAATGTTGCGCGACAAACTCACTTTCATAGCTGGACGGTTAAGTCCATTTGAGTTGTTTAGTGTGCACGGTTATTTCTCAAAAACCATTTTCGATCTTAATTATCATTCCGACTTCAATAGCGACAATCATATTGAAGGCATTAAAGTGTATTTGATATTTTATGTGTTCTAATCATTCACGAATTAATTTATAAATTACCAATTATTTCGAAATCGTGAGAAGCGATCAGATATGACGTGGGTTTTAGAGAAACATTTTGTTTATCGTGCCAACGTTTCGATCTTTATTGAGATCATTTTCAGGGCTTAGTGTTTATTTACTGAGTTGAAAGTGTCCAACAGGAATGGCAGGTCTACACAGAAAACAATCACTTGTTAACATTAACGGTCACTAAAAGGCACACACGTATAGATGTACCTTTCCCGCCAATTCAAAATCCTCCCAGGAAGTTCGCATCCGGACGAATTCCCTCGACCCCTCCTCATCGACTGAAGAGTTGGCCGCGGGATCCTCTTGGAAGTAAAGGTGATGATAGCGAAAGTGATAATGACACAAGAATGAATTAAACAGACAACATTTTAGTATCATTGGGGTACTACCAGTGGGTATTTTCTCCATTCTTGTTTTTAATTTTGTACATACACTGAAAGGCAAATAATTCCAGCCAATTGATTTTTTTTTTCATTTTCTCAATAAAAGAAAATTCTGCCCTTAATTTGTCTTATTTTTTTTACAATAGATATTTCTTTAAACTATGTTTTAAATTTGGAATATCAATTAGAGATAAACACATTTAATCCTTTATCCTTGTTTAATTCATTTGAATTCTGAAGCAATAACTGTTTATTTTGCATAAATTTTCGTAATACATATCAAGTTTTAAAATTAAAACTGTCACTTAGGGCTGAGGATGTTGAGCTTTTGCCATCGGAGTTCGCTACGAAACACTGCGAGCGCCGTTAGACATTTTCGAGAAATCAAAGAAGTACCCAGCTGTAGACGTCGTAGGACGTAGGGTAACAAACATAACCACAGGGTTACCGTTTTTTGACTTTGATAATTTTGAGAAACCGGATACAGAATGTTCAAAGTATCCAAATTTCTGAACGCACTGCACGAAGAAGATTAAATCAGTATAGACCGATGGCTTCTTTCGAGGACCAGAATTGACCAGGACATTGAGTTGCACAGCTCGCACTTGCTAGAGAACACAGCCATTGGTCTATGGGCGATTGGTTTTTTTTGGCTGTACGTTTTACAGATGAATGTAGATTTGCTCTACGATCTCCAGATGGGCGTGAAAGAATGTGGAGAAGGCGAAATGAAAGGTGCAAAGCCTGTATTTTTTCCAGAGTCAACCTTTTCTAAGTAGATCAGTGATGGTGTGGGCGGGAATTTCAATGGAGAGTCACACAGAGTTGGTTGTTGTTCGTGGAGGGTCGTTAACGGCCACTCGTTATGTGGATGAAATTTTGAAACATCATGCGTTGCGTATCCTCGATGAAATCATCAAATTGGTAGAAAGTATGCAGAAGCGTCTTCGAGATATAATTAAAGCAAGAAAAGAAATACGCAATATGGAAGTGTTAATTAAAAAACTAAAACAAATTTTGTATGTCCGTATTTTTTTATTTCATTTGCCTTAGCAATTTACTTTCTTTTTTATTTTCTTCTACAAAGACTCAATTATTAAACGTTAAAAAACGCGAAACTGTGATTAATATACAAAAATGTTTATAAATCAAGTTATATTACAAGTGGATGGAAATTTTTGCCTGTCAATGTATTTCCTTTCATTTTATATGGTACTGTTTGAATGTACTTTTATTGTACTACAAATAAAATGAAAGAAGAAGAATTTATAAATTCAAAATTCAAGGACCTCTCGTTCATGTAAAATTGTGTGAGCCAGACTACTAATGTTACTTTTTTTTTCTCCTATGTAATTAAGATGGACTCAAGGAAAATGCTATTGCTTAAAGTGTACACATTGTTCAATGTGCATTTCCCATCGTAGTCTACAACGCAGTCGTGCTTGAGCCGCCAGTTTTAAGCCCCTAAGCAAAAAAACAAAAAAAAAAAAAGGAAGAAAGAAAGAAATCTGTTTAAATTGAAGGTATTTTCTATTTTACCAATTGAATAAAAGTTCATTTTAGTTTAATCCAATAAAGGCAACAAGGAATGTTGGATTCAACAACCGGTTCTGAACAGCATTTTTTGCAGCTTCTCACATGATGATCGAGCAGCAAGTTTTCATTACAATTTGTCTAAGCATCATTAAGGCCGCTTTCATCTTTATTTATTTCTCTATTTTTAATTATTGTATTTAAGAGGCGTTTCGAGTTCAACACTTTTTTTTGTTCTTTTCCCGACCGTATCGAAAACTGTCAGTGATGAGTAATTCTCGGCTGACCGCAAACGGCCTTTTCTCTGATGTTTCACCGTCCTCCGGCCTCGACGTTCCAAGGGCCTCGGTGTAAAAGTTTCTGCCGAGTGGATGTGTCCGTCTGGAAATGGAACTTTTCCTTTCTTCGGTCAAAGTCAACAGCTGTAAACCTTAAGTGCCGGATTATGTGGGGGGAAAAACCTTATCTCTCTGAAAACAATTTCGGCAGAATCACTAATTCTTTGAGATTACTGACTTAACACAGTCAATTCACTTTTATGAAACGATTATTTCATTTATTGATTTTAATAAGGATATTTGAAGTGATGTCAACACCTCACAATATTTGCCTTAATAAAACATAAAAAATAATAAAAAATTAAATAAATGAAAAATGCTTTTACTAACTGATTCTCTAGCAACTGAAGAATTTCTTACAAAACACTATTCCTGATCAAATTTTGAAGTAAGAATATTTTCCCTATAAGCATAGTGAAACAATCGTACACAAAAAGTGTAAAAAGTGTGTTGTAAAATTATGGATAATTAAATGTTACATTGATGTGAAAATAGGGATTGTAATGTGGCCTGTCGAAATTCACCTTGTAGGGCATTCAATGTTCGAGGCATCACGGCAATAAGAAGGGCCATCTTTGACCATCCCCAATGGCGAAATGCAGAAACCCTGTGAGTGATCAAAAAAGATGAGATAAGCGGGCCAAAAGGATCGGAAAAGATCGAACTACAATGCGATATTCTGAGACCCTGAACTCTTTATTTTGGTGTCAGATGATTTCGAGCCATTTTTCATCGTTTTCGATCATTTGATTTACATTTCATTTCGGCATCTTCACCGCTTGACAAGGATATAAGCAGGGAAAGGCGGTTGCAATGGCGGCACTTATGAACACATCAAAATATGTAATCGGAAACGATCAAACTATATAAATTAGCTTTGATCAGGTGTATATGTCAATTCATCACAAAGGTCATATCATAAAACATTCGAATATCACTACCATTTTCTTTTTTGGAAAAGATAGTTCTACTCACAGAAGTTTTAGGAAGCTATCCGGATTTCGAGTATTAAATACTCACTCATCATCAGGTGGGATGATACAAACAGGTCTCTCGACGTTAATTGTAGGAATTCTTTTAGGTCCTCTAGCGTTTCCGACCATGTACATAAAAATCCTCAACGTAGCGTTACCACAATAGGACAGATTTAATTAATTTATTATTTAATTTGAATAGAATTTTTTCCAAGTGAAATATCCTCCCCAAACCTAAAAACAAGGTTGACAACTTGTCAAAAAGCGGGGTTTGCAAAGTAACTTGTAATGATTGCGATATGAAATATATAGGGCAAAACGTCAAAGAAATTGAAACGAGAGTTAAAGAACACTAAATCGAACAGATTTTTTGAATTTAAAGAGCATCTATATGAAAGAAAACTCCATTTTAATTTCTAATTTAAATACAACTGTATTACTCAGCTTCAACAAAAGGAGGGAAATAGATTGGTTGGTGAAATTTAAAATAAAAAGTGTAAAATTGAACAGGGAGATAATTGCATAAATAATATAATTATTATAATTTATATATAACTATATATAATTA
>CM077102.1:2211599-2235820 GCA_039619505.1 Cimex hemipterus
TCTCTCTCTCTCTCTCTCTCTCTCTCTCTCTCTCTCTCTCTCTCTCTCTCTCTCTCTTTCTATCTCTCTTCCTCTCCCAAGTAGTTTTGGTATTATTATTTCGTATTACTTTTCAATAAAATAATTTTTATACAATTTGGCCGGGACCGTAACGGCGAGGAGGGGACACTCCCTCTCCCAA
The DNA here is from genome assembly GCA_039619505.1 of Cimex hemipterus. Classification (NCBI taxonomy): domain Eukaryota; kingdom Metazoa; phylum Arthropoda; class Insecta; order Hemiptera; family Cimicidae; genus Cimex; species Cimex hemipterus. The sequence goes on from CM077102.1 coordinate 2,211,781, forward strand.
CAAGGTGATAACAGGTATCGCCGCGTGGAAGAAAGTCAGTTGGACTGGAGATGAGCGGCCGGTTCGACGTGAGCAAAGGTGTCAACAGGAGCCCCGGGGGCTGCTACGAAAACCCGGGCCTCACCCTTGACGGCGAATATCGTGCGAATGAAGGGGAAGAAGGGGTGAAGGGAAAAGGGCCGACAAGGGAGAGGAACTCTTTTTGCACCCTCACCCTCGAAGCGCTACCACGTCTCGACTCGTACAGCAACATCAAAGGGTGCAACAAAAGGCCATCTCTCGGAGAACTTCACGGAGAACCGACATTCATTAAAACTGTAATTATAAAAAAAATGCTATTACAAATCTATCATGTACGGCTAATTAAGGACCATAAGATCTAGGATGCAATTCCGGCAGATTTCCTTAAATAACTAAGAAGGAATATAAAAAACATGGTATTGTCAGATTTTCTCTTGAGGTACGTGACGAACATGTATTTTGGTCATTTCCAATTATGCTGCTATGTCACTTCTAATCGGAACCAAACCTTGTTTATTATGAAGCTACAAGAATATTTTTTTTTTCGCTTGAATCTTGAACTTTTGAAAGTTTTATAGCAAAACCTTTACTTTGTATTAGGGTCTATCAAAATCTAAGTCGCAACTCCTTGGTGTTTTTTTAGGTCTTGGTAATTTTTTTAAATTTACTTACAAATTTAATAAACTGTTTTGAAAATACAATCATTCAATTGTTGTTTTTATTTTTTACCAAAACGTACGATTTTTTCTATCATATCTGCATCATTGAGCCATTGAAGACTACCAAACCAAAAAAAAAACGAATCTGTTCATTCAATTTCTAAACCCACAATGAAAAACTATTTACTATTGATTACATGTTGACGTTTCATATACAAAAAAGACCAGTCCAAAATAAACACTCAATTTTTTAAAATCGGTTCGGCCAAATCGCGCATTTGCGCTTACTTCTCGTTCTCGCAATTTGTTGATTAAAGGAAGCTTAGAAATGAACGCCTAATCAATCTAATTGAACTGTTTGTTAAAAACGTTTATTTAAAATCAATTTACAATATTGACAAGTATTTTCAAATATTTTCCCAACAGTATTTTTCTGTAAACAGATCGGTGCAAATAACACATCGTTCACCTCTGACGTTTTGTAATGCTGATAATTAACAGATTTGTATTAATTTACGATATATCTCTTAATACTTAAAAATGTAATATACTGAATACATGAGAGGGAGATGTTTTTTCTTTATTAAGTGTACAACTTGAATTATTCCTTATTCTTTAAGTGTTAATTACTAAAACTTACACTAAAGTTAAAACCCAATGTCCTCTAAATTTTTGATTAAAATATAAGAAAAATGAACAACGCCCAGTACGAGCGAGGTGATGCAATTGGTACAGCATGGATCTTTATACAGATTTAATCGAAAGACTAAATTTGACGACGGGAAGATAAAATGAAACATCGAGTGAACTCAAGTGAACATCGTTTCAAACTGTATCAGCTTGCAATTTTTATATATTTTATATTAAAAATCAAAGATAATATTTGATAGCAAACACTCAATCCCTCCGTTGATATTTTTGATATGGAATGGACACGTGTATCATCTCGTTCATTATAAATTCAATTTTTAATTATTTTCTGCTTGAAATCATTTCCAATATTGAAATTAAATGTTCTTAGAACCTGTAACTATCATTTAAATATTAATGATAGTTTAAAAATCCTGATGAAATTTATTCCTCTAAAGTTCGACGAAAGATCTGAGGATTTCAATTTGCCCTTTCCACGTTTTTTTTGTTGTTTTTTTTTTTTAAATGTAAAACTATAATATTGAAGGATGATGTTAATTATATCGGAGATAACTTCATCTTACCCCAAGGCAAAAGCAAAACGCAATTGGATAAACTGATGTGAAAGTACTTCAAAAATAGCTAAATAGGTCGTACGTTTGTTCGATTTAATTGTTCAAAGATAAGGATTATAAGTTCATATATATTTATATATATATATCTTTTTACTTCTTATATATATATATAAGAAATAAAAAGATATATGCGCATATATCTTTTTCAGCTTAACAACGTTACACTTTACAACGTTTTACCTTCGACAAACAAATAAATATTACAGCCTTGAAAAAACTTATTTGGTGTTTTGAAATTCGGTTTTGTTCAGTTTCTCTCGAACTCAATTTAACAAAGATTGTGCCAATTGCCTTTATATATTCCCTTTAAACAAAGCGAAATTATTTGAGACTCGATGTTCCTTAGACAAGCTTTTACAAAGAGCATTACAGTAGTAATCGCTAGTACAAATCAGTAGTTCGGTTTCCGGTTATTTTGGTCCTAACCTCGGTGTTTTGAACTGTTTGGCTTATTTCGGCTTCTCGCCGTCTTCAGTGAGTGTCATCGAGGTTTAGAGCGGGGAGAATAATCGCTCCGTACGAAAACTACATAACAAAATGATAGGAGCCGTTTATCACCCCGAAGACCCTTGTGAAATAATAATAAGATTTAAACTATGTGATCGAATTGATTGAAATCTACTTTAAGTTTAAATCAGCGTGTTATTTTTGAGCTTTTTTTGAAAGGCAAAACTTAATCTTAACTTAACCTTCTTGTCGTTCACTTCTCTATTTCTCTGTTTTACTATCAACCTTCGTTTGAACTGTAGATGGTATCTAGGAATTACCGGACATCTATTTAATCATGTCTTCCTCAGAATGAATTTCCAGACTCATATAATTTCAGTAGTAGACAAAGCGTTTTGACCTTTCCTTTATATAAAAACAGTACATAGAATAAAATTTTTACAAACGCGATATTTCATTACTCATAACTAAACGTTTAAAGGTGAAAAGAATCCAATTTAACAGGCAACAAGCTAATTAATAACATCTATATCACAAATGTAATTAATTTTTTCATGTATGGAATTAAGCATGTTCGTCCGTGAGCAGGTCTGCGAGAACGCGCGCCTTGAGCCAATTTTTTCGGTTTTTAACATTCAGCATAGTGGTTTTTATCTTGCATGTTTGAATTTCAAAATAATAGAGTAGTCGGAACATAAATTGTAATAACTGCATTAAAATGTATCTGTTGAACTAAATGATCACTTTTATAATTTAAACTAGAGAACTAGCAATAGTTTATATATCTTTATTTTTCCTTTCTTTTTGTTTTTTTGTACGAATCAATTATTGCGTACGTTTTTTGTAATTATTACAGTAAAATATGATAATTTATAAAAATAATATACACATTCTATTATGACTATGCTGCGAAAGATGTAACTAAACAGAGCATTCAAATATAACGTCACAATTAATTTTTCCTTTTGAAAAAACCTACGTAGTAATATTATTTTCGGTTCAATACATTCTATATATTTCTATACATATTTCAAAACCAATCGATAAGAGTATAAAAAAAGTTGGCTATACATTAGAATGTTTACTCCTTACGGCCGTCCTGGTGGCCTGCACCTGCTGTATTGGTGTTAGACGCGTGTCGGCATTTCGCCATCTTCAGTGTGTCTGCTATACCAGCTTATATCCCTGATGACAAGAACGGATGGCAGCCCAAACGTATATAGGCCAAATTTCAGGTTCTTAACAAAGAGAACTCGCAATTTTCACAACAAAAAAAAATCACATAAATTATTCATTTTCACTACATTTGAACACCAAAAACGATTTTCATTTCATATATTTGCCTCAAATAAACTAATTTGAGCAATCAGCGCATGTTTTTAAATCCGATCAGCTCATTTAGTGTAACGTTGCACTACATTACTCACAAAAAAACGTAAAAATTAATGTAAGCAACCTTTAAAAAAGTAGATAAAATAATAAAACTTTATTTATCAATTTAAAAGCTTATATAATTTTAAAGCTGCGCAATTGTAAGACAAGAAAACAAACTTTAGAAGCCAAAAATAGTTTACTAAACTGTTAATGTAATTATATTCTTAAAGTGTAAACTTTATTATTTAGATATTGTACATATTTGGTTTAAAACAAACAAAAAAAAATCATAGATAGAAATTTTAAATTGCTAAATATAAGTTGTTACCTAAAAAAAAGGTACATTTATTAATACTAAATTTAAACGAATGTTACAACTCTACCTGCTAACTTTATGTTCATGCAACATTCTAAACTAATCTACAATTTAAAACAAAAGGGAAAAGAAATTTCCGCATGTTGACGGTACTTATCTTTGAAAGTGATGTCATTGACAGTTATCGTATGTTACATTTTCGTGTTGTGTTATTTACTGCAAAACCGATTCTGTTTTTACACACATAATTCGTAATTTGTGTTTTTTCCGTAACACCAAAGCATCTTTCATCCCATCTGAATAATCTACTAGGATTGAACTACTAAGTGACATATAAATTAGTAAAATTAACGTTTTGATAGTTGCTTTTAAACGATAAGTTAGTTTTAAGCAATACTGTATGTTGTTTGTTCAGTTCTGACCATTTTGGTCTGCGTACCAACGCTGGGTCAGAGCGGCTGCCTCTCCCTGCTTATAACCTTACGCTTCGCACGGACCAAACGGATTAATCCATCCGCCGACCTCAAGGAAAATCTGACAAATTTAAATTTAAAGATGAAAAGTCACTGTTCAGACCAAAAGATAGGAAAGGGATATCGCCTCGCATACCTCTAGGAAATCTCACGATAAATCGATTTATCTAACAAACCTCTTTACCCAAAGAAATGAATGAAATTAGGAATAAAGTTAAAAGCTAAAGCAAAAAAAAAAAAATACCTTTGCCAATCTGTGTGTCGGAAATATTCAAAACAAACACAGCCTTTAAAATATTATATTAGGAAATATTGACTTGTCTTTACACAGCAAAGAGAATAAGAAGAATAAACAATTAATTGTTATAAAAAGTGACATATAAATTTATATACCTATAAGTTAAAAAAAACTTCAGAACTTTCATGTGTAAATAATTTTTGAAATTTACTTAGTCCAGACGGGATTGAGTGACTTGAGGATTTGATCGAACATCCTGACAGTAAAAATCAAATGGTAATACGAAGAATAGTTTAGGGACGATCAGGTCACACAGAATACTACAGAAAAATCAAATATATGAAAGTACCATTAGAGAAAAATCAGGAACACGGAAACAAACCTATCCGAACAATAAGCGGTAAATGACAACACCGGACAACAGGACAATCTCAAGAGGAAATCGCACAAACTCACACATAAGCTAAGCCGAATAAACTTAAAGAAAAAGACTCGATTTTGCCTAAAAAATTCAGATTATTTACAAACCAATAAATGTATTAAAACTAAAGTAAATGAAATCATATTCCTGAATTTTTAATTAGTCCAAATTTAAAGTTAGACATATTCATATTTATATTCAAAAAGCAGTTAACAAAGAAAAAAATTGGATAGTTTGAAATGTTCTGTGTAAATATTTTGCAATGTATTATTTTACTGTTTGCACTCATTCTATTTTTAAATACAGGAAATTTTACTTTCACTTTAAAATTCGCTACACCTTCATTACTTTATAAAATCTCACATGAGAGACTCCATGAGGGATTCTTTCAAAAATGTACGTTTGTAAATTTTTCTTTAGCTAGGAATGACTTTTATTGTAGCCAATTCGTGCGATATATGTTGGTAATGAAATTTGTTTTCAAAACAAATACCCTAGCTTTGGACAAATAACGTCTCGTCTGTTTATCTGACGCTTTATTCCCCCAAAGAGCTTAAATACTTAAATTATTATTTTTAAAAACTTAAATAATTTAATAATCACAGCTCTGTGACAGTTTTGCTGACTGAAGATGAATTATATCCCAAACTGAAGTAACTTAACAATAAACATTTTGTGATTTTTTGGTGTTCTGGGTATTTTAAACTGTCAAGTTGAATGTATATATAATATTATATTATTATCAAAATAATTCTTTAATTTTACGAATAATTGAAATTATAATTTGACTTATTTGACCTGCAATTGAATCATCATTATCAGACTAAATGAAAACGAAAGATGGATCTTATGTATAGTATATTTAAAGTTGTATATTTAATATAATTATAAAATTTAATTGTCTTACAATTAAAATTCTTTGCGGTAGAATTAATCAAATTACATTTATAACGCATCGACAGGGACGCATAGCAACGTAAGGCGTAAGATTAATCAAAAAGTATATTTATACGATTTAATTAAATGTATCAATTTTAAATTATTAATTGGCTTAAATTTTAATTGTGATAAAAGTCCGGGCTTAAATGCGATAATCAATAATAATCCGTTCTTTGTAGTTCAGCCGCATCACATTAAAATGAAAGGATGATTAAGTACCCAATTTCATTTTTAATCGTTCTATATGTTTTAGTCTGTACTGCCATCCATACGGATGCCAAACATTAATGTTTCTTTTAATGTCATGGAGTTTTTTTTTTTTTTTAAAGTAGCTAGCTTTCAAATAAAAGAATCGTGAGATTTGATCTTTAGGTGAGCGGGGTGATGACCTGTAGTTTGGTCGTTTTCATTTTGGTCTGTCAGATGCGTTTCGGTGTCTTCAATTTTCAGACGGTGGTCTTGTTCATCTGCTTCTCCACTTATATCTTTCTTAAAAAGAGTAACCATACCAAAACAGCTAGAATACACATACTAAAGGAGAAACGACCATCTACAATTAGGACATTGCGAGATTTCCTGCTCAAAGAAAAGTTCTAAATCGTCCAGATGGTTTAAAAATGTAGTAAAAACAGCCAATATAAATATAAAACAAAAGGACAAGATTAAGACAAGGCATTATAATCAATAATATTGTAAAATTTCCTATTGAGGTTTACGGTGTGATGAACCTGCAATTTGGTCGCTTCCGATTATTTTAATCCTTCAATAAATTCCTACAATTCACGTCGAGAAACTTTTTTGTATTTCAACTGATGATGGGTGAGTATTTAATACTCGAAATCCGTATAGCTTCCTAAAACTTCTGTGAGTAGAACTATCGTTTCCAAAAGAAAATGATAGTGATATTGGACATTTATGATATGATCTTTATGATGAATTGACATATACACCTGATCAAAGCTAATTCATATAGTTTGATCGTTTCCGATTACATATTTTGATGTGTTCATAAGTGCCGCCATTGCAACCGCCTTTCCCTGCTTATATCCTTGTCAAGCGGTGAAGATGCCGAAATGAAATGTAAATCAAATGATCGAAAACGATGAAAATACAAGCACAATACAAAAAAAGAGCAAGACGATTGTGTCGAAGTGACATTAATGGATATTGTTGAGATTTCCCCTTGGAGCCTGTGGTGTGAACCTGTAGTTCGGCCGTTTCCTATTATTTTGGTCTGTCAGATGCGTTTTAGCATTTCCACTGCTCGGCATTCAGGGAATAACATGATAAAATAATGGCAAACAAACAATAAATCATATAAAATATACAAGGATTGCTGCCGTAAAAGTTTTTACAAAATCCACCTGGAATAAAAAAAACTTTTACACTTTCTTGTTTACGTTTGGTCGTTCCTCCCAGATTCGCATGTCCTTATTTTTGGCAGCTGTTTGGGACCAATTGTTTCAATTTAACAAAGAAATAACCAATCGTTAAATTTTGTAAAAAAAATCGTTTATAATTTCACGTTAAATTCTGTAAGAATTGGACTTTTTTCTAATAGAATTTATACAACTTGCATGCAAGTAAATTGCATATTGGGATGTTATACCCTGATTGTTGCCTTGGTAAATGTACTGTAGGCCCTGGTTTTTTTAAACTTAAATTTAATTTATATTTTCTTTTATTCATTTTATCTTTTTTAGGCACCTAATAAATGGCGCATATGTGAAAGAATTTGAAATGTGTGATACTTGTTATGTATCCTCCGCGGATAATGAGAATCTACTGTATTTACCGTCAAATATGATGTCAACTTATACAACAAGTTTGCGGGGGTGAACCTGTTTTTTGGTTTCCCTATATTCGCTGCTTTGTTGTCATGTTTCAGACGTTTTAAATTACAATATACTACTGATGAAGGCGAAATGCTGTAAACAGCGAGGATAGGCTGATCGAGGCCATCAGAAACGACCAAACTACATGTTCATCAGGATGAAATTTAGATCCTGATTAATATTGTTTGTTGATGCCAAACTGTTTTGTCCGTCGTTTTTATTGCCCGTTCAAACGGATCTGGTCATGGGAGGGAGAAAATGACTGATAAACTGCCTTTGTACCTTGGTCAAGTCAGCAACCAGACTGGACCACTCCGGTGGTATAGAAAGATTTTTATGTAATTATGCCAATATTTAAAGGACTCAGTTCCAAGTCATAAGGATTTAAATTCACAGACCTTGAAATAGATTAAGAACAGGTCGATTAGCACGTTTTCCTTTTATGGCCATTTAAGATTTACCATGAAAAAGTCGTCCGAACGAAAACTGCAGAAAATTAGCGAAACAAAGAACTGTTGTCTATCACGCCTGTCATGAGGACTTAAGTCTCATTTTTAAAGATCGCTTTGTAAAGAATGGAAAATAAGTCGCTATTTATTAACAAGAACCCTGAGACAAAAGGAAGCTGGAGTGACGCCAAGGGTGTTTGTACAATTTTCGAAAGAAAAGGAATGACGAAAGCCTTAAATAAGTCCAAAACTTTGCCGCCTGTCAAAGTGACCATTTACGATTGGAAAGAATTACAACGGGCCAAATTATGTAATATGTATAAGCTTGTGCTCACGGAATGTAAATGAATCGGCGGGATTAGTCAGCGAACAAATAAAAGAGACAAATCTGGTTTTGGTTTATCTCCTGAAATATCCGGATGGCTCCAGTCGTTACCGGATTTCAGTAGGGTCTTTCATCCCTGCAATCGAAACGATACTTTCTTCTTGACTTTTATTATAGAAATAAAGTAACAATAAAGGCCTAATTTCCAAAATTCATTTAAGCAAAAAATTAGAAACAGTTCGAAAAAGGGATCTGGTGCGAACTCGAGCTCTTCCTCAAAATGAATGACATTGAGAACGTCTTGAGCGTCACACTCGACTAAAACTAAAATTAAAAGCTTATTAACTGAATATTTAGTGACAATAAGTAGTACAATGGAGCGCTTATATCACGTGAAAAAAGCTGCTTCTTTTTATCCTGTCGTTATCTGCAAAGAGACCAGGAAAGTGGACGTGCTTGCCACATACAATAGTAATAAAATGTTTTTCTTTAAAAAAATTTACATGCGATTTTTTTAAATATTTTTTACAAATAAAGATAATATGTAGTTGCTGATTGATGATGAGTATAATAAATTCCCGAACGTCCAAGATTTTATTTTGTAAAAATTAAACAAAAATCTTTTATAAAATAACAAAAACACATTTAAATGATTTTTAAGAAAAACCACATTTTATAATATTATAAAAAGACAATAAATCTTTAATAAATCCATGTTAAATACTGTACAATAATAACAACTGCCCTATCATTTGATATTATGTAAGATTTTTGTATTTTAATAAGTATTTTTTATTTTGATTTTATAATATTTTGTCAATATAAAATTCCTCAACTCTGCTTATAAATTATTGTTCTGAAGTGTGGTCATTTCTGATCATTTTGGTATGCTTATTCTCACTGGTTTTGGCACATTACCATCTTGAGTGAGGTGCTGAATTGAAGCTGGTGAAATAAAATCTATTTTTCCCCTGAAATATCTTTTCATCTGCTTTATTTCAACAGTTTAACAACCAAATTACAGGTTCTTCTCCCCACAATGGAAAACCACAAATATTTTTTTTAAATTTTTAGATTAAGTCTCTTGGCCATTAAATTGCTTTAATAATTTACAATAATTTGTCAATTCTGATCAATTGAGAGTATCAACAGCACCAAGAAAAAATATAGTATATTCTTCTAAGTTGAATTATTCTTCACAGGAAGAAGAACCAGTGAAAAAAAAGAAAGAGATCAAACTAGGTGAAGGGCACGGAGTCAAGTTAGGATGGATTGTCGGTGTGCTCATACCATGCCTACTGAATATATGGGGTGTTATGCTTTTCCTGAGGTTGTCCTGGGTTGTCGCACAATCCGGGATAGGCCAGTCACTTGTCATCATAGGGATATCTGCTACGGTCTGCATCATCACGACTCTGTCACTTTCTGCTATAAGCACTAATGGAGAAGTCAAAGGAGGTATGCATTTTCATATTATATTGATTCATAGAAATAAATCACACATGCCATTTCTATTTAAATATGTGTTCTTTAATTGAGCTACTTTTGCGGATGATTCTACTAGCTACTTCAGCAAATCCAAAGTTTTTCTATTTTTTAGCTCTTATTTTGTGTTTTCTTTTATTTATTTTAACCCTTTTTATTGTTTTAAAGTTACATTATGTTGTTTAATCTATTACAGTATTTTCACAATTTATTGTGCAGTGGTGCAATGCAAACAGAAAATTGTGATGTATTAATTTTCTTTTTTTTCTATTAAATTTGCTTGAAATAGTATTGGCATTCATAATGAAATAGTACATTCAAACATGAAAATATAAATTTATTTAATTAGAAATCTAGTAGACCTCAGATTTTTAAACAATGACATCTCAATCTGAACAATGTTCACTTTATTTCTTAAAGGCAAAAATAATTAAATTTTAGAAAATTGAAAGATTTAAATAAGAAGTAGAATTAATGTGATATAAAATTACAGGAGGTATTTATTACATCATTTCAAGATCACTGGGTCCTGAATTCGGGGCCTCTGTGGGTCTCATCCTTGCCTTTGCCAACGCTGTCGCTGCCTCGATGAACACAATCGGTTTCTGCAGCTCTTTGAACAGTCTCCTGAAAGAGAACGGACTCAAGATAATTGACAACGCTGTCAATGATATAAGGATAGTCGGTATTGTTGCTCTATTCTTCATGGTCATTATCTGTGCCGTTGGAATGGAATGGGAAACAAAGGTGACAAAAGACTGCATCATTCTTCTAATGATAACACATCACTAATACAACAAAATTTGATTTTTCAGGCACAAAACTTCTTGGTCGTCATCATTTTTGCAGCTATTGCTAATTTTTTGATTGGATCTCTAATTGGACCAAGGACAGATGAGGCTCAAGCCCAAGGCTTTCATGGATTTAGTCGTAAGTCTTTTTGTTCAAATTTTATAGGGCGATGCATTCTTACTGTCTTATATAATTAATATAAAGTAATTAAGGACACTCCATTAAATAGGATATATGTACAATAAATTCTACATTCAAATATTTCCAATAGATTCCAAAATAAAAAAGGATTAATTTTTATTTTCCTTTCTATTATAAATTAATAAGTATAAATTAACTGCTTCATTTTCAGTTGATGTTATGAGAGACAATTGGGGTTCAGACTACCGGTTCAGTGAAAATGTGAATCAAGATTTTTTCTCAGTTTTCTCTATCTTTTTCCCCTCTGTGACAGGCATACAGGCTGGAGCTAATATATCCGGTGACTTGAAAGTAAGTACCAACATTATAATATTAGAAGGTGATTAATAATTCTTTTCTCTTAGGACCCTGCTGAAGCAATTCCAAAAGGCACTCTTCTTTCACTCGCCATCTCCATGTTTTCCTATGCACTTTTTGTTGTCTTTGCCGGTGGTGCTGCATTAAGGGATGCCAGTGGAAATGTCACAGATTTAGCACTGGGCAATTTTCCTTGTGCTAGCGACCACTCTTGTCAATTCGGTCTACACAACGACTACAGTGTATGTGGATATTTTATTTTATTTGTTTTTAAATACCAACATTTATTTATGTTGTGTTAATTTTTAGATCATGCAACTTATGTCGGTCTGGGGTTGGCTTATTTATGCAGGCTGCTTTGCTGCCACCATTTCAACAGCACTTACAAATTTACTTTCGGTACCGAGGCTGTTACAGGCACTGGGCATTGATCACATATACCCTGGGTTGATATTCTTCTCAAAAGGCTATGGGAAAGCAGGAGAACCTTATCGAGGATATGTGCTTACCTTCTTCATATCTTCTGCATTTGTTGTTATTGGTATGTAAAATTAATTTTCCTCCTTTATAAATTTACAGTTTTTTAATAGCTCTAATGAAAGATAACTTAGAAACTGTGGTAGCGAAGCAATGGAGAATCCAACTCCCATAATCTGGGTTTTAATCATTGGAATTTTATTTCATGGTAATTTAAAAAGAAAATATTGTGAAAAGAACTTCTCTCTAACAATTTTCAATATTTTTCAAACATCCTAGACAGATTGGCACACACTTGCTTGAAATATCGCAAAGCAGCTCTTGTGCTTAAAACTAAATACTTCAATCAAAAATAAATTATATTAAAGTTCATTAATCGATCTCATTTGATCAATGAGATCAATCACTTGCCAAAATGGGAGGGCATAATAAATAAAGTTGTATAATTCATGCATCCAATTCACTACACATGATATTACTGCTAAATTGGTCAGTGCACAACCAGAAACAGAAAGCTTATTAAAAAAATAATAAAAATTTAATTTAAAAAATTATTTATTATTACAATTATGCTATTACGTTTATCCCATATAATGAGTTAATAGAAACTACAATGCATAAATCTCAAAGAATAGTAAACAGTAGAGCATAAAGAGTATTTACAAAAAGGAGATTAATTTAATAAGTAAATTTAATAAATATATAAATAATAAAAAATTAATTAATAAATTAAGTAACAAGAATTACTAATACTTTTGCAATTCAGCTAAGTCATTATTTTAATTAGTTGATTGCTACTAAGCTTAATCTTGTATTGATTAGTTGATTAATTAACAATAACATTTTTTAAATGATATTGGGAAATGCATTCCTTCAGTTTCTTTTAAAAATTTAAAAAATACGTATTTATTACAACAACAACCTAATTAATTTGTATTTTTTTATTTTGTTCCAGCCGATCTTAATATAATAGCTACACTCATTTCCAATTTCTATTTGGCATCTTATGCCCTGATTAATTTCTGCACGTTCCATGCTGCACTTATTAAACCTTTAGGCTGGAGGCCGACTTTTAAGGTAACAACATCTATAAAATTAAAAGTATCAAGTTTTTAAAATTAAATTATTTTGTTTCAGTTCTACAATATGTGGCTATCGCTTTCAGGTTTCTTCATGTGTGTGTTGATTATGTTTCTCATTGACTGGCGTACTTCACTTGTGACTTTTGCTGTATTTTTTGTCCTCTATGTTATAGTAGTTTATAGAAAACCAGGTACATTCAAATTACTGTGCATATATATATACTATTTATTTATTTATACATTGTGCACTTTTGACAGATGCAAACTGGGGTTCATCTACACAAGCGCAGACCTATAAGACAGCCCTGCTCACCGTTCAGAAGCTTGCGACAAGTAACGAGCACGTCAAGAATTACCAACCTCAAGTCCTTGTTCTTTCAGGCCCACCGCAAAACAGGCCTGCACTTATCGATTTAGCGAATTTGATCACGAAACATAACTCATTGCTAGTCTGTGCAGAAATTACCAGAGTATGCGTTTTCTAACTAAACATTGTAATTTTGTTTTACACCATGTGTTTGGAATTTCAGGAAAAACTTTACTACAAAGCACGCATAGCTAAAATTCAAGCTGGATACGATTGGTTGGCTGTTAAAAAAATTAAAGGGTTTTTTGTTGTGACCGATGGTTTGCAAATGGAGCATGCTGCGAAGGCCATGATGCAAATTGCTGGTATTGGAAAGCTGAGGCCGAATGTGCTACTCATAGGATACAAATCTGATTGGCAAACCTGCAAGGATGAAGATCTAGAAATGTACTTCAACACAATGCAGTATGTTTTCCTGTTTGTCTTGATATATTATTAATAATTATTTCAATAAAGTAAAATATACAATAAAAAAATCTTAAATACTATAATATTCTGAAGTTTTAAGTAAAATTGAAATTTTTACCTAATAAATTGTCATTTGATTTATAGATACGTACAATTATTTTATAATACAATAAAATATCATTATTTTTTGTGTTTTTAGTGAGGCTTTTGCAAACAGAATGGCAGTGGCTATTTTGAGAATTCCTGACGGTTTGGATTATTCAGTGCAAACCAGCCCACAAGAGAATCAACTGGCAAATCAAATGTCTGCACTGGATGATCTCAGTAATTCCTACTTGGACCTGACAAGTGGAAGCTTCCAACTTAACAAAGCGGCAATGGAAGCAAGCAATGTTTTATCACAATCTTCATTGACCATACCAGGTAAATAATTTTTCTCCGATTACCGTTTTAAAGTATTAATCCATTTTGAATTGATAGGAAGTAAGCCTGACACCGACCGACCGTCACTACTGACAGAACATATGAACAATGGCAATCCATCTGACATATTGAAAATACGAAAGAAGGCGACAGCAAAACAACAGATACTTCATGAGTATATCAATTTTACTTTTGTATTTTATATTATCAAATAATGAAGACCTTTCAATTATATATTCTGAGCTCACATTCAAAATAATTAAATAGTACTAGCATTATTTGTAGTTTGGTAAACTCTGAACATTTTGGCCTGCCGGTGCATTTTGGTTTTTCGCCATCTCGGTTTCCCCTTGCCAATTTATTAAAATTTTGGTTCTGGAAAAGAGGCTATTAAACTCCCAACCAAAACCATCCTCAGTCCCTAACTATCTAACGGTGCAGCTAAGGATGACAAGGCCACCATTTCAATCCATGAATTGCCTCTCCCTGCTTATAATTTCCTTATAAATTCCCTAATTTAGTTTAGCCAGTTTGTTTCAAGAGAGCCAAACTACAGATTCATAGTATGAAACAAATAACCAAAATTAAGAAATTCAATTAGGAAGAGCATAACAGAAATTAACAAGTTTCTTTTAATTGTACAGCTGCAAATTATAATCTTATCTAAAATTCCCCTCACTGTTCTGTGCTAAATATTTTTCTATTTCACAGAATTTTCTGGTTGTATAACCAACAAATCTATAAATAATTAATAATATCAATCACTTATAAATAATTAATATTTACTGCTTCAATCATTATGAAAAGACGCTATACATATTTTATTATCAAATGTATTGATATTTTAGATTCCCAGGAGGGGAAAAACTTGAAAAAAATGCCTTAGACAATATGAGGATTTTTGACAAAAAGTACAAGGATGGGTATGTTGATGTATGGTGGCTGTATGATGACGGCGGTAAGTGACTTAGTGGCCCAATGTAACACGCAATTCATGTAAACATTTAATCGATTTTCTTCAGGTCTCACAATATTGCTGCCTTATATTCTGCATACTAGGTCTGTGTTTGCGAACTGCAAGATGAGAATTTTTGCCCTGGCCAATCGTCATCATGATTTAAAAACTGAAGAAGCCAAGTATGATAAAGGCCGTTCATTAAAATGTTTATCAACAAATAAAATAAATTTCAATTTTCAGTATGGCGAGGCTTTTGGCCAAATTTAGGATATCGTATGAAAGCCTGACTATGATAAATGACATTATGGAAGAACCTGACAAGAAGACTATCAGCTTTTTCCATGACCTAATTGCAGGCTTTCGAACAAGAGATAATGGTAACAATACTGTCTTTTTTTAATTTAATAAATAAACTATACAATGTTTTTCCTAGGTTTTAAAGTCACTGACGAAGACCTGGCAACACTTAGTGAAAAAACTGACAGACAATTAAGATTAAGGGAACTGCTCCTTAAACATTCAAGGGAATCTACTCTTGTCGTTATGTAAGTAGTCAAAGAATGATAAAGTGCGCCTCTCACTGGAGATTTCTGTCTTAGGTCCCTGCCCATGCCAAGGAAAGGGCTCGTTTCTGCGCCGATTTACATGGCCTGGTTAGAAGCTCTGACAAAAGATTTGCCACCTTTTCTTCTTATACGTGGGAATCAAGCGCCAGTTATCACATTTTACTCTTAGCCCAGTATTCAAATCTATCGACGTTATTTATTTAAACTTAATATTGTACAAAATGTTTCAACCACAGTTTTATGTGGAGTATTTTATGAAAAATTTCAAATTAGTTTTGTAAATAAAACTAATCTCTAACAAATGTTGAAATTGTTATCTTAGGTTACAAAAAATAAATAAATAAAATAAAATAAAAAATAAAAAAACTGATTACCCAATTGAAAGTACTTTAGAAAATATAATTTCCATGAAATAGCAATCCCTATGTGTAATTACTTACTTCTACTTGTTTACTTACAGACACCCTATTTCTGATTTCTTCTTTTTAAATAAAAAAAGAATTGGAACAAATTAATACTGATGCTTGCTTTTTGAAAAACTGTTGGTTTTACAGAGAAAAAATTAATTTTTATATTTCTAACACATATTACCTAAATTTGTACAAGAGGCTAATTACGTAATTATTTGTTATTCTTTATTCTCAATCAAGACAATAAACAAAGAAGAAGAACCCAAAATAGATGGTTGGTGCAGCACTGTGATTTATGATAGTTTCAAGAAAGTCCAGAAAATAAATTGGTTTTATGTAATTTAAAAAAATATACATAAAAGAAAACTTACTTTTAAAGTTGAGATAAAGGCAAAATTCCAATCCTTACCATTAAAAACAACATGAAAATGCATTATGGATCAACAATTTTAACAAGTGACTGCAAGGAAAATGATGTAATCAAAAAGAATAAATTACATTCAGGATTTTATAGATCTGCTTATTTTTCTTAGTAAGGAAATAAAGAAACTATACTGTTATACCTAAGAAAAGGAATATATTATAATGAAGGGTGGATAAGAGGAGGAATGAATAAGAAATGAAATCAGACAAAGAACTGGCCAGATAAGAAATTTAAGTTTACAAATAATTTATATACAACCAGTTAATCAGAATTTCAAAATTTACAATTAATTAAAAATGATTATTACACATTTTGGCCTGTAATATGTTAACGCTTGAGAGGGACCATTCTCACCTCAAAAATAGGTCATGTGAGGTTGACAATAGACCCTTACTTTTGACCAAAGCCTGCGTATGTGTCTGTCCTGTAGAGAAAGGTCACTTGATGTATCCCACTTATTGAAAGGGTGCCCATTCCTTTGGCTCCATATAGAGAGCGGATTGCCGTGTGATTAAGCAGGACAGCATATATTTGTGTCTGCTGTTCCAATTCATGGAGTAAATAGAGATGTTTTCTTGTATACAGTACAGAAGTTTTGTCTTCTAGTGAGTGTTCAGAGTAAATGTATTTATTGTTGGAAAAGTGTAGTCTGAGAGAGATTCAATATATCAGAGTATGTCCAACAATCCTCAATAATACAATAGTTGTAAAAGGTGATGGAGGAAGGGGGTATTAACTGTACGAATGGTGTATAAATAGGGAAAAATGCATTTAAGAGTGAATGAGAGTGTGAATGGGAAAATAAGTTGGGGGCTGAAATTACCTAGGTGATGTTCGATCTCAGTGACTAAATAAATAAGACTGAGGTCTGACATCCAGTTTGGCTCTGTGTGTGTGCATGTATGCACGTGTGTGTGAGAAAGAGAAAGAAATCAATACTATAATAATTGGTTGTTAGCAGCAGCACTGGGCTTTTAAATTATTAACTTTAAAATAGACAAGGTTATGTAGCATAACATTTAAACAGTGATCACAATTTTTAATATAGTTTGACTTTTCCAGATCATTGTGTCTGGTTACCCTTGCTGTTATGGACTGTCAGATGCATTGTGGATTCTAGCCATATTCACTGCTGGGCTGCCTTTCCCTACTTTTACGGAGCTGTAACTTCCTACCATGCCAAAACCAACAAACCGAAGTGACAGAAAACAATCAAACTTCAAGATCATAAAAAAATAATTTCAAGGCTTCTAAACTCTTGACATAATATTTATAAGAAATAACTACAAAAAAACACATACCAACTTTATAATTCTAATAATAATTAAACAAAAGAGAAAGGGGAAAGCAACAATTATCTATGAGTATGAACTACGAAGAGCTTAAATTGTTAAACTGAAATGAAATATTTATAAATTATTATTTATATAGTATGTAATAAGAAAAATGAAAAGACTAGTAATATTACGCATGAACTATGGAAAAATCAATAAATGTTTTAATTTTTAAGATTAATCAATAATTATATTATAGCAATAAAATTGTAGTACAATTGTAGAAGCAATCGAATGATGTAGGAAAGATATTTGCTGAATATTATAATAAAATTTTTTACAATACAACCATTAGGTAAATGTAGGTGTCACACCTGATCGATACAATTTACTGCTAGATTTTGCTCTGACTTTTGGCATTTCCTGGCTCGTACGAGGCACACTCGGGACAGTATTAGGTCTGGCCACCGTATTCATATATTGCTCTACAAGCCGCTTAAGGTAATTGTTCTCCTCGAGGTAATTGCTATAAAATGCTTCGAGGTTCGTCACTTCAACTTGCAATTCTCCAAATATCTTCCAGAAATGTGTCAACTCAATGAGAGGCACCTGTAAGCATAAGTATAATTATCTATTCCTCAAGAGATAAATAATAAATCATGAGCACTACCTCATCACATTGTACAGCCGTAGAGGCCACTGGAATGTTGTGTTCATGACTATACATATATCTTTTACAAAGATCCAAATAATGATTTATAGAATCAACAACTTTTTCCAAGTCCTTAAAATACTAAAAGTATAAATTGTTATTTTATATTTTTCTGTATAACATAAAGTAAAAACCACCATTTATTTAGATTGCTGTATATTAAACTTTTACAAATATATCTTATTAAAGCAAAATAAACTGGTTTTAATAAATTTTATTTATGTATAAAATAAATTAGTTACATTTATTGTTGAATTACTGTGAATGGATAAATGGTTCAGCATGTTTTTAAATTCGTTCTCCTTCTTTCCAATCTCTTTCTTAACATTAATATATTCCATTTTAACTTCTTTTATCTCCAATTCAAGTCTCTTGATTTCTGTCTTGTTTATTTTTTCATTTGCTTCGATTTCCTTTTTAAGTTTTGTTATCATTTTCTAAAAAAATATTATATTAGACATTTATTGTAGAAGTTAGAATAATACAGGTTACTTTGTGATCGTCAATTATTTTGCAGTTCTCTTTGTAATTGTTAATACTGATTTTATCATTTTCAAGAAGTTCATTGTAATGGGCTTTAAAGGGTGAAAATTTTTTGTGGTATTCGCCTACAACATTTTGCACTTCTTTCTTCATGTCCTTCATTTGCAGGTTCCCTTGAATTTCAAATTCTCTCGTTTCACTCATCAACTAAAATTCATTCATTTCAAATATTTTTATATTAGTTATGTACAATTTTTTTTAAATATATTACTTGGTGCATTATGTCATTTTTGTAATTAAGAGATTTTTTCTTCAAATTTTTATTTTTCTCGTTGTTGCACACTTCCTCCCAGTGTATCATCGTCTGTAGTTTATTTTTGTCTTCATCAAAAGTACTTTCAAGTCTGTCCCTTTCTGAAGTAGCCTGAACCATCTTTTGTATGTGCGAATTGCTGTAGTTCAATGAAATTGTCTCCATCCTTCCCATGCGAATTCCTGGGGATGGGGTTTATGTTAACCTATTTATTATTTTTTAATTATATGTTTCAAACTTCATGTGTAGCGGTGCCAGTGGCCAGAATAGTGCAACAGTAAGGCATTGACATGGTAACCCATCATTGTGGTAAGGTAAAGGTGCCAGTTCAAAATCAGCAGCACTGTATTTGAACCTATTATTATTTTTAATTAATTATTAATTGCTAATCACCTGCCCAAAGAAAACAAACAAGTACAAAGCTACTTTTATGCAACACAAACTTTCTAAATTTGTCTCAAGTAGTAAACTTTATAATATATATAATAGAGCTTGTATATTCACCTAAAATTTTATCAATCGCTATCAAATGTGTTTTCACAGCGAGGTTATGAAGTTTTATTGAGCTGTCCAAGTCCATAATAAGATTTTCAATTATCTTATTTTTAGTTTTCAAAGCAATCTCAAATACTTGTCTCAGTGTCTGAAATAAAAAATCAAAAAATTAAAACTGATTAAATTTGACAAATTTGATTCACCTCAGTAGCATCATGTAGTTCTTTATTTTTGATTTGCCTTAATGTCTGTCGCCACTGCTGGTTTATCTTTGCTGTATTCAGCCTTGTAAATGCTTCTTCACGCTTCAATTTATTCTAAATATTTTTGAAAAATTATGTATAAAACAAAAAATTATATTTGGAAATAGTAAAGTTTATTCTAGTACTAAAACAACTGACTTTCATGTAAGAAGAAATAATGTGTTCTTTTCTTCTTTTTGCCTCTTCTTCGACTGCTGCACGATGTTGAAGATATCTCAACTTTTCTTCCTCGGACATACGAGCAAGTTTATTTGCTTTTCCTTTTTTCTTCGGTGCCATGTTTTATCTGAAAATTGGATAAAATATGTGATACTGAAAACAAGACTCAACATACACTTCTTTTGAACTATGGCAACCAATAAACTCTAGGGTTAAATCAATATTATTATATTTTGTCATTTCAATAGCCACTGACTGTTATAACAAATTATTTTATTCAATAATGATTTCTAACAGAAACAAAAATAAAACTTATTTCAGTGTCGTCAATATTGTGTAAATAAATGTTATCATTGCAAGATCATGGTCATGACAAACAAGAATTACAACAAATTAAATTGCCTCCAAATTTGATCTTTGAAAACAAATATCAAATTCTGGATAAAATTATTGTTTGGATTTAAAAACTCACGTTAAATGTATAAATATTTACTTTATCCTGTAATCAGGAAAGTTTGTGTGTGTGTGTGTGTGTGTGTGTGTGCAAGTTATGTAACTAATTCATGGGACCTGCAGGGTGATGAACCTGTAGTTTGGCACATACTTACTAACATACTTCAGTATGTTAAAGCTGTTCTGTCAAGGGTGTAAGCATGGAGATATGCCATGGAGAAGAACGAGCAACCATGCCACTTCTGCCTCAAACATACCACTAATTTACTGAAATCCAAATCTGCACACATTTGTACATATATAATATATGTAAAGAGTTGAGCCTATAACTTCTTGCGGTCCACTAACTATTCTGGCTTATGTAATTTACAGTAAATTAGCGACAAACTTCAGCAATCATCCTGCCTGGGAAGGGGGAGTACAGTGTCAAACCAGTGGGTTCCATCCAGCCATAAAGGTTGGCTTCAGGAACAACCAACAAATAGGTAATTTCAGACCCCAATGTGTATTCTCACTTTCTCATAAATTCATTTTCTTATTTACATTTCCCTCAGATAGAGTTCTCAATATTCCTCCCTCCATCCTACTTCACACCTATTATATAACTAACTTAATTAAGGATCAATGGGTACTCAACATTCCACTGTCAATCTACTCACACTACACGTTCACACTAATAAATACATTCACTCTCTGCACACACAAGATTATCAGCACTGTATACAATAAAACAACATGTTTCCTTGAAGAATTAGAACAGGGGCTCAGATACTTGTTGTCATGCTCATGCACAATTCTCATATCAGGTTGCATTTCTGCATCCACTCTATATGGAGGCAAGGAATTGCACACATTGTGTGACACATCAAGCAACCTTTTTTTACATGCCAAAACATACATGGGCTTGGGCCCCAAAAGTGAATGGAAATATGTCAACCCCTTATGGCCTATGTTTGGGTATGTCGTGGGTGAGGATTACCTATTTCCACAAGTCAGTTCTCCAAGGGTCAAATATCAACCCGGGACCGTAGTAACAACAAAATAACATATTCAACATTTTTATCTTATAGTTATATTACAAAAAACATTATTTTGAAGGATCCAGGTCATTACTAAAATATTACTCGTGAATATCCTTTCAGACTTCTCATATTTGAAAAACTCATTGAAAAAAATCTAACATTAACACTAGGAAAAATGGAAACATCATCAACTATAGGCCATAACTATTAACTGTTTTATTGAAGCTTCTTTAAGAGCTTTTCCTGAAAGGCAGCTTCGCATGTAAATTTCAGTAAATCTTATATGTCCAAGTTAGTTATTCCAGGTGATGTAACATTTTTATCTTAGAACTGTTCTTTGAACTTCATAATTATTTTCATCTGAAACAATGATCTTACACTTAGTAAGGTGGTGTCAAACACATCAACTTTTGCCATAGAAGCACTTAAAATATTAAGAGGCCAAAATTATTTTAATTTGCTTCTTTTGTTCAAGAATCTTGCTAATAAAGTTTTGTTCTACTGGAAGACAATAATGATTGAAACAAAACTTGCTTATGTCAACTATTTAGTTTGTTTTCTATGAATATTACAAGTTTGTATGGCTGTGGGCATATTACACATGTTGAAAGTCATAACAAAAAATCCCATCAAAAATTAGATAAATTTGATATCTTATCCTATTAAATGGTTGGCATTTTACATGCAATTTGTAAAAATGTTGGAACATTACATTAACAATTTCTTTTAGTAAAGAGAGGACAGAAGAACAACAGACAAGGTAAGGTTTACAAATAAAATAAAATGTTAAAAAGTGTTTATTGTTAAAGTGAATTTTTTCATAAATAAGATGATTTATTTACAAACCTATTTAGTTACAATATAATAATAAATAATAAATACAGTAAGTTTCTCTGGAGAATTATAATATCTTGCAGCTACTTTTTTAAATTATTTTATTTAAAGAAAGATAAAACAAGAGATTTTGCTTAAATATAATCACAAGAAGTATCGTAACAAAATAATTTCTCTTGTTTGTAATTGTCCTTATTAGTAAAATTAAATAAATTATTGTGACAGCTTTTAACTATACAAAGATATAAGTAAAGAACTTATTGACAATTTACAATTATGGTTGTACTTTTAAATATACAAATCCAAACAAAACCAAAGGAGTTCACACTGAATTCATAGCCCCTTACATTAATATTTAAAATATCTTTTCACAATTAATCGCAAATGGTTTCTTTTAAAAACAATTACTACTTTTAATAACTTTCATAAAATAGTACATATGAAATTGACTTTGAAACCAAACAACATTTTGTTTGCTTATGAATAAGTCAAAAATAAATAATGAAATAAAACGTAACGTATGAGTTCCAGCTAAATGACAAAAAACAGAACATGTCACTGGCACAGATCGACCCAAGCTGATTTTTGTTTTGTTTTTTGTTTTTAATTAGGCAGTTATTGTCTAGTCCGAGTCATGTTCTTGCAGGTTAACAAAAAGGTCGGTGGGAGGTATCATCCCCTTGGCAACAGCGTATTCTATGAGAGCGAGGTGGCAGAATATGTATTGGTCGGGCATTTGAATCGAGAATGCCCTCTGTCCACGTATTCTCTCAACAGTACTTCTAACGTCGACACTCCCTGTTTCGTCTAAACGGCTGATGCAAATGTCTAATGTGCAAAATGTTCCTGAAATAATGACATTGTAAATACATTGTCTGGAGGAGGAGGCTCTTTTATTAAGAGGAAGCACAGCAAATTGCATTCAAATAAATTAAATAAATCGTTTTAAATAAATTTGTTATAATAGTTTCATGACCCTAAAGTTTTATTACTTATTACAAAATCTCTATTATTACACACAATACAGACTATAAAAAAAGTCATTAAAGGTATATTTAATTGTTACATGAAGAAAAGAATAAGAAAAAAATTTCTTTCGCAAAAGGGGAGACCAGATTCAACCTGGCCCTCAGCAAGGTGGCTGGCAAGAGGTCGAAGACACATGGGCAATGTTTGGGAGCCAAAGGAGACTCAACGAGGGCATTGGTGGGAATTGCAGCCCAGCAACCAAGGATAACCAAAGCTCAAACACGAACGGATCAGCATGGATGAATTGGATAAAAGGGTGAAAAATGAATTTTTTAAAAATTATTTTAGACTTTATTTTCTTATCATTATGGAGCAGAGAGTTCGTGTTATATATATATATATATATATATA